>JAHZNP010001728.1:0-15267 GCA_020615345.1 Triops cancriformis | reverse complement strand
GGAATACTTGCTGTACAGAAATCATGATTTCAGAATTATGCAAGGTATTTTACTAAAGTTATTCTCTCACTCTCAAATTTGACATAACCGCTATATGTGACGGTAGCTCGGACAAGTTGTCCTCGTAAAAAACGATACATTTTGAGAATATATATTCAGACCAGATCGCAATGTGACAGTTCGTCGTTCCTCTTATAATGACGACGTGATCTAATTGATTTAAAAATTTATCTATTGTAAGTTTTTTTGCAGACCACAATGGCACGCTTAGCGTCTTCACCCACTGAAATAATCTTCGTTACTTGAAAAATCTCATTGTTCTCCATTGTTCTCCATAAGAGTGGGTTTTTAACCAGAGATTAACTGCCAGTTAATCTAATATGATACCTTAGTCGTTTAACTAGCAGTGTACTGGCAGTAGAAGTTAGGTTTCAACAAGGGATTAACCGCTAGTTAACCCGATGTTGCAATAATCTCGGTTAACTAGAACTGTATCGGCGGTAAACAGCCGGTTCTCAACTAGGGATTAACCGTTAGTTAACCAACGATTTTATTGTAGCAGGTTGATCACAGATGAATAGCCGGTAAAAAGAAGATTCAAACCGGCAATGAACCGCCAGTTAACAGGAATCCCAAATCACCGCAGTTAACTGTCCAATAACCTCCGTGTATCCAGCAGAATACCCCAGGTTGTAACCGCGAAATTTTTGTAAGGAAAACGTTCGGAAGACGAAAAAAACTATATGTGCCAATTCACAGATGTCTAATTAAGCCTTTCGAGGCTGATTTACTTTCATTAAAGGGTGAAGGAGCTTGAAGCTTCAACCAATCCCTGTCCACATAAAAAGGTAGACCGCGAAGTTTGAAACAAAATGTTATTTAAATAGTGTATAAATAATACAGTGAAAGATGTAGCAGTATTGATGGTCACAGTTCTTGCATCCTGTTCAGGCTGCACCATATTTAACTGTTGTTTGGCTCATATTTCTTGAATTCTTGTAAAGATAGACGACGCAATTATTGTAAAGATAGACCGGGCATTTTAGTTCGACAGTTAAGCCTTTTTGCTATTTACTGCGTTGAAGTGGCCTTTGTAAAATATAGTTGCTTTCCTTAACGAATATTGTCTATTCTTCCAACCAATTCAAATGTTTCAGTCAGAACTTTTGCTCAAAAGGCGAAATTCGCTTTCAAAAATTCGCAGTCGGCCTTTTACTTCGTAAGCGATTGGTAAAGCCCTTTCACCCCTTAATGAAAGTAAATCAGCTTCGAGAGGCTTAATTAGACCTCTGTAATTTGGCAAGTACAGTTTGTTTTTCTCATTACTGTACCTACAGGGGTTGAACGTTGCAAGCTCTTGTCAAAAACGTATGGTAAACAATGTATAAGGTCCCCGCAGCCATTGATACATAGTAATTTGTTTGCAAAAGAGGAACAAAGAGTGCACTACTGTTTCTCCAGTGACGCCACAACCTGAACTAGGCTCCAAATGTGATGTCCAAGTGTGGCTCTGCACCTCCCTTTACATTTTTCTTGGCGCTGTCGAGTTGAGTACTCTCGAACTAGCCATTCTTGTCTACTGACTGAACAGCGAGACGCTGTTTGCACAAGCTGTGTACTGAAAAAGGAACTCGGGGGAGAAAGCTATCTCTTTCGGCATCTCTATGTCCAGGCACAGCTGAAATAGGGACGAGCACTCGTAGAGAGGGTAGGCGGCGGGGACAAGCTTTGGCACTGCGGGGGCAAGGGACCTGTGCACTGTACCCGTTTTCCTATTTTTTATTACACCACGGTGTATAGTCATGTGCAAGGAAACAGACGAGGACAGCGCGCGTGATGGGACCTGCATGTATTGGTATCGGGGAGAGCGGCTATTGCCGTTACAGCCGAGAAGCGCTTCTGGCATTGTCTGGACATGCCAGCGCGCGCTACACCTTTTTTCCATCCTTTTCTTTTTTTTTATTCTGGGGAATCGGCCTGCGCTACGCTCGTTGCCCTTCCGTCCTTTTATTTACACTTTACTATAGATAAGAAACTGATGAGTAAATTATATAACTTTTTGTAACTTTATATAACTGTAGCTTATTGATCTTAAATAAAGAATGGTAAACGAACAAACTTACTCTTGTTCATTCTTATTGCCTAAGTAAGAATAGTAATGCTAGAGAGTATATATTTATTTGTAGGCCTCACAGGGGTGAATTTTGTCTATAGCGAACGCTTTTATTCGTTCCTCTGGACGTTTCGTTATAATTAGGTGTTACTGGCTAATAAAAGGTCGGCTATATGGATGGTGTTCCACAGGTACCAGCGAAATGCCTTAGTAAATGTAATGGGGAAAACGTCTGATAAACGAATCCATACATAACGAAGCTTCGCTTATACCGACCAAAAATTCACATTGCTGAAACCACTGACGCATGACGGGTTGTTCCGCTTTAGCGAACACTAGCGCGTAAAAAAAAGAGAGAACATAAAACGGCACAAAGAGAACACTACTGCTTTACCAGTGACACCACAAGCCCAGGTTGTAATTAGACAGACGTAAGGGTGGCTTAACATCCCTGTAGGTCTTTATTTGTGCTGTTGTGCCGAATACCCTCTCGCTACCCATTTTTGGTACGGAATGTAAACAGACAAAAGAAAGTTGTTCAAAACAGTGTGCAATACATTGAAACTCAAAATCTGGAATAGGCTATTCGAAAGAAAGTAATTACAATATCATTTTTTTACGAGCTGTTGACTATTGCAGAAGAGTCGAAAGGTCTCGGCTAGGTAAATGTGCATAAGAATTGCGACATTGCGAACTTCAGGTGTGCCGAACAGGTTTTATTCCACCGATGGCGTTATTCGTCATATGGATGATGCCCAAATGTCTCCCACCATAATTACACAAATGTTCTCCTTCACCTCCCGGGTAAGGGCCCGCATGAGTATTCAAATTTCTTTCTAAACAATACTTAGATAGCTACTTGTAATCAACATAAAATGTCTTAAATTTCGATCTGAAAATAAGCCTGTTTAATACGATAGTACAACACATTTATTATCTGATATAATGCATTATCTGAGGGAGATATGATCGGAACACGCACGCATTGTCCTTAAATAGAAATTGTATTCGATTATATTTTTGGGTATACCGAAGTTTTGCATACACCGAAACGATTTGTTGTCCTCCTAGAGGCCCGTTATAACGAAACTGTATTGTATTTAACTCTAACTTTTCCAGCAAATCTTCGGGACATTTGTTTCTTTAATACAAACTCACAACGGAAACAAGCTTGAATTTCCAAGCAAACAAGGACGAAGACGTCAGTCTTAGACGGCAAGCAAGATAAATTTTTATGAGATTTATATACTGTACTCGTATATCACACGTGGAAATTTGCCGGCTGCTATAACGACGTACGAGCTGAGGGATTTTAACTAAAAGTAAGAAAAGCGAGTATTTTCTATGCTGTGTGTCAGAGTGTCAGCACGGCCTACTAAACCTATCATCTGAAGGCGTAGAGCTTTCGTGAATCGTAAATTTTTCAGTGTCCAATTATGTTTTTCTTTTTTCCATCTTTTTCTGAAGAGAAAGTCGTGTCACGAATTACTGAACATGTTCTGTAAAAGTGTTGGCGAAAGAAGAAGAAACTTCACGGAAAGAGACTTAAGTGCGAAAAAAAATACTCAGGAGCGTTTTCACAGAAAGTTTTTTTACGAAGTTTACACCGTAGCTTGTACACCGTCATGTAGGCATTTTTTAACTAGAATTCTAACTTGCGATAACGACGCCGCAACGAGTCCAAAAGGAAAAATATAGAGGTAATATTGGTTGTAAACCGCTTCTCCAGAAGCTTGCTTTCCGAGTTCAAGTCGAGGACGTTAAACGTTTATGTCTTTTATACTAAAAGTAAGTTTCAAACATTTTCGAAGCAATTCGAAACTTAAATGATCAGCATTCGAAACACTCACATTTTAAAAAAAAATAGTTAGCGTAAAAATTATGAAAATCGGATGAGAGATTTGCAGCTGGTTGCCTTTTAAATTTATCTTAGTTTCCTTTGACTTCAACAATAATAACTCCAAACTGGCTCTTGCCAATATACAAATGTTGGGGCAAAAAATTTAAAAAAATGAAAAGAGTGGTGACGTACGGCGAAGTATTACCAAATTCCTGCTTTTGCTAAAAATCTGAAAAGTTCTAAGCTCGGGTTTGCAAATTAATTAAACGACTTTGAAAATGGCAAAATCAAGTTTGCGAATCTGACCAACACTTGACTCTCACAAAATTTTTTAAAAATATGCCGCCGTATCTGTGAGAAGCTCCCTCCCTATTTGATGATAACTTGCCAATCAGCACATTTTTTTTACGCGAGCTCTAAGCGCTGTAATTGTTCTGAACTAAGAGGCACTGACGTCACTTCTCAAGCGTCGCTTCCAGGAGCCAGATTCTCGAATATTTTGCGGTTGCATTATTGCACCAGCGAAGGGGTGAGAGGATTTCCGGGTTTCTCGACGAATCGAAACCGCGGGGAATTTTGAACTTTTCTAAAAGTTCCTCTAGACAAAGTGAAGCTTGGCCAGAGCCAAATACCCGTGTTTTTCAACGACTGTGTTCCACGCCTAGCAGAAGCGAAACCGGCGAGGTTGGTGTTGGTGGGGGATTAATTTTTTTCACGAAGAGTAGTAGCCAAATTCTCTATAGGGCGCATTCCGAAGTACAGTTCTGGTTGCGCTAGTGGGGAAGCCGCCATTGAATGTCCGGTTGTTGTTGATATATAACACTGTCGCTATGATACCAGTGCTACAAAAGTGTTCATTGCATACGTCAGACGCAAAACTAAGCTGGTATCCTAGCGACAGTCGTAAATATCAACAACATGCGGACACTCAATGGTTGCCTCCCATTAGCGCAACTAGAACTGTACTGTACTGTGACCATCAATACTTCTACATCTTTCACTGTATTGTTTATACACTATTTAAAGGGCAGTGGACACCAAAAACATAAATAGAGATTTTGATGGATTATTATAATACACATTCATCTAAGAATGAAGAATTTTGTTTCGATTTTTTCTGACCAGCCGTTCTGGAGATATTTATTTCCAAAGTTTTGGCCTTTTCCCGCCATGAGAAGCGGGGGTGAAAATTTGAATTTCATAGAAAACGGACCCCGAAAACGCATACAGAGTTTTTGATGGATTATTATAACAATCATTATTCTAAAAATAAAGAAGTTTGTTTCAATTTTTTCTAATCACCAGTTCTGGAGATATTTATTTCCAAAGTTTCGGCCTTTTCCCGCCCTTGAGAATCGTGACGTCACGGGGGTGAAAATTTGAATTTCAGATTCCTTATTTCCTAAATATCTTCGTTATTATTTCGCACCTGGGAAAAAGAAACATATATCCGGAAACTAGTTTTTTTTTGCTTTTTTATAAAACAAAGTTGTTTTTAGGTGTCTATTGCCCTTTAAATAGCATTTCTTTCAAACTTCGCGGTCTACGTTTTTGAATGGACAGGGATTGGTTGAAGCTTCAAGCCCCTTCACCCTTTAATGAAAGTAAATCAGCCTCCAGAGGCTTAATTAGACCTCAGTGAATTGGCAAGTACAGTTTTTTTTGCTCAATTACTGTATATTTATAGAGAGGTCTTGTCGGGACCTGTAAGCCCCGTTCACAGTGTTCTAGCCAGGCTTTGTTATAGCGAGGTTTTCTTCTAGTAATTTCGCGCCAAAAAGGTCCCAATGCTAGACTTTACTAATCAGGCTCATCTACCATTTCTGGATATCTATTTTTCTTACACTACTGTTGCTGGGACGAACTTTTCATAGAAAACTTGTTGCCAGGAGACTATTGTTAAAACAGCCCACCTTGTTATTTTGGACAAACAAATGTTCGTTGTTGCCCACGGCTATTCACTGAATGATTGTACATCCTTTCTCACTGTTAACTTCAAGCTGCATAATAAACCTTGTATATCTTCCTTATACTGGGATAAGTCTCCCAGTGGTCGTACTCGGTAAGGTAGTCTGTTTATAAGGGAACTCTGCTAAACTTTTTCAGCCTGAAACGATCTATAATAAACGGACTGCATGTAACACACTAGTTCTTCCAGATAAATTCTGTCCGCTCATCTCGTAAATCAGAGTCCGACGGTAGAAGATCCCCCCAATCATACTGGGAGCATATACGTATCAGATCTTCACCCCAAATTCCTTCTTGTTGAGTCGCTTAACTATTTTCAAACACCGATTAAGAAATCTAGTTGCCAAATATCGGTTCCGAGAGAAAAATTAGCACCGATATTTCACAAGACAACGCACCGTTTCGTACACGTCTTCGCCAACCGACTGTTTCCACATGGGTACACACCACAGCTTGGCCCCGCCTCCCCAGGTGAGTACGAAGAAACGTGCACACCACGCCAGTTGAAGGAGAAAACGATGAACGATGGGAGAATGAAGGAAATAGGTAAGGCAACCCAAAAGAGGTGACTGTAATATGTAACCCACCCCCCTTCTCCCACCTTCCTTTTTCCTCCCAGAGAGGTTCTTCCCTGCTAGGTGGCGCCCAACCCGACCGTGGCGTTACCTGTCTGGCTGCCACCTTTCCCAAGTTCCCTTTGCAGGTAAATCGAGGCTAGGGAACTCTACTATCGCAAGAGAAAGAGCGAAATCCCCCAAAGCTAGAGCGTTTTGAGTCGAGTCAGAACCAGAACCGGGCGCGGAGCTCATTTTCCGTTGCGTTGCGTCTTTGTCGCTCTCCCTCTCTGATCTCCAACCGTTGTCACCACTCAAATTTGACTTACTAAACTTGAGAAGAGACTTGAGAAGATCTTGCTGGTGACAGAAGCTGCGATCTTTTACAGTGGCCTAGTGAAAAGTTCATAACAAAACGGAGCAAATTGCGTAACCTACCATGCCATGGCAAAGGGCGTAGGCTGAACGCGTGCTTCTGCTCTTGGGTTGTAGAAAAATTGCGACTATCCGCAGCAGATACTTGGGGTTTCTCACGCTATTTGTCCACCAGTGCAATCGATACAAGAGACTGTGGTGTAATCTAACGTGCAATAAGCTGTGGGAACCCCCATGGGCAGACGAAGGGGTGTTTGGGGGTGAGAGAAGGCAAAAAATGCGGACATGCCGAACAAAAAACGCACGGTGTTGTCCACCTGTGCTGAGTGTTTAGCTTTGCTCAGTTTTGTTTTAGCCATTGTTGTATTGGCGGTTCCCAACTGGGCCACTTTTAAAGAACTTTCAGGTAATTTCAACCCTAATTATTTTTAAGATTTAGTCTTTGGCATTTGAAGCTTGGGTCGAAATGTTTCACTGTTATTTAGTACGTCTGGTGAATCTTCCAACGTCTTCTCTGTCAACGTCTTCAACGTCAAACTCTTAGTTTGACAGTTAAAGCCCAAATTATGTAATGAATCAAATTAAAGTAGAAATTTACCAGCTAAACAAAAGCTCAATTCCAAATTTATTCACCTTCTCGAAATCAATTAATATTCTCTGTAAGGATGTGTTATAATTTTTTTAAAAAAAATTACCATAAACAAAAATGATAAAATTTAACTTTTCATTCGGTTTCATGTATTAATACAACCTCCTTGCTGACGTGACGAAACTAGGCATTTCATTCAAAGCACTTTCTCTGAACGTAACCTGGTTACATATTTCGCGGGTGAGATAGCCATCTCTTCCCCTACGTAACCCTAGACCTAGTTAACCTAGCCTTTTAACCTGTAAGCGTGTCACGGAATCTGTTCCCATACAAACAAAAATGGACTTCATTGTTGAATCTATAGCAATTTCCGGTGTTCTTAACGAGATTCACTTTGAGCTTTATAGCATTCACGTCACGTGGACACATACACAAGCCTGACGACCCATACTAGTGCCTCATAGCTCAATTATTGGGCAACTCATAAATAAATTATGCAACAAGTAGGGCGCCAATTGGGACAATATAGGCCACGAAATGCATCTAATGTAATTTACCTGAAAACCATCGCCAGCGAACTCATGAGTCCAGTTTCTATCTGTAAGTAGCAATCTGTATTGGCAATAAGGCTAGGAAAACTTTCCAAAAAGTAGGCTTCCAGGTCAGGGAACATGTAACCCAAAAACGCGCAACATGACTTCCAGCTTTCCCCGCCAGATCCCACGTGTCACTTTCCTTCACCCGCCGTGTTGCCAATATGCCCCGTTTCCCTACTAGTACCTGTCAAGTCGGCAAAAGTGTGAAACTTCTTAAAACAAATGTTTATGTATCGTCTAAAGCATCATCGCGGAAAGTGTACAGTTCTTTAGACCTAGAAAGCTTGCTCCTACCTGTTTTCCCTTATTTATCCCTTGTTTACCTTTTCCGGGTTTATGCCTGCTTAAGGCCCGCCCTCTAGTAATTTTTGGCTCCTTGTCAAAACACAGCCTATGAGAAAGACCATTTTCTGTGCAAAAGTACAATCCTGGACCGGAAATCCTTGCACCTTGCACACACCATATCCGGTCTAGTTCACTCAAGTTAATGAGAGGGCGTGAGGGTAAAAATCAGATATCAAGTTCACCTTTACTGTTTCTTACCCGCCCGTCAAACTTTTCATTGTCTAAGAAGAGTCATACAATGGCCTTTAAAATGTCTACTCCCTTTTTTTCCTGTCCGTCAAACAAATGTGTCACATGGGTGCCACAACAATGAAGACCTGTGGGTCTTATATTACCAGGATCTCTCACGTCAAAAGTTTACAAAGGAAATTGGGGTTAAAAGTGTAAGGGAATGTCCGTAGATTGGGTGATGCAAATGGTGTAGCAGTTTCCAGAACTTTTTGTTGTGTTGTGGAAAAATTTGCTCGTTTCACTTGTTTGCGTAGTAGAGCACGATCGATGTAGTGTTGACGTCACGCATTGCCATGTTAATGATGCCTTTGTTTTCACTTGTTGTGCATATAGGATCTGAATCCGGGAATTTCGGGCCATGGATTGTATGCAAAGACACGCTATACAACAAAGTGCGATGTGGTCGGGATGTGTCGAATTACTCTCCGCCAAGTGCGTATTGGCCCAGAAGATGATGAAGAAGATGAATCAAAGATGACTAATTTTCATTGTTAAATAGTCTGGACGACGATTGCGGGTGTGATAGCTGCCATGGGAGCCGTTTGTATTGGATGTGCGTGCATCGTGGGCGCTTTCGTGATTCTCATGAATCGATCCAAAGTGCGTGTTTGTATGCCTTACAAACCAGCTGTCGTGGCTCGACTCGTTCTCTGTGCTCTGGCGGGTAAAAATTCTCGATGTATTCTAGAACCCAATATTCTCTTGAGAGGGATGAGCAAAAACCTGCACTAAACGACCTTGACTCTCCCCACCACACTTTTGGAGTTCAGGGGACTCAGGTAGTTGTAGTTGTATCAAACACGTACAGAAAGGGGACGCGAGACCGAAACAAGTACAAGTGTATATCCATATGCAAATGGATTGTTTTGGCTTCAAATCATCTTCTTCCTTCCGGAGGGAAATAGTTACATGGAAAGGCGAAATTATCTTAGAACCGGGTCACAGTGCTTAAGTTAGAAAAAACTGCAAGCAGTCAAATCCTTAAGGAAATAATTTAAATAATATGAGAAAAAAAAAAGTCAAAGAAAAGATGTGTGAAATCGAGTTTCATTTCACTCGGAACTTTATTGCTAACAACGTAATGCATATAATAGTTTATAATGATTTTTATAGATGAAAATTCATTGATGAAACGGAATTTGAGAATTAAAGATTCCTGTGTTGAAATTTTGATGAAGAATATTTTGGCATTTTTAGGAGAAGTTCAGCAAATGTATTATGTTATATTTATATGATTATTGAACTTTATACTGCTCGAGTTTCCGGGAGGATTTCGCGACGTAAAAAACGGCTAGACGTTTCCTAAAACCATTTGGATTTTTTTTTTAAAAAAAACGAAAGGTACTATTCATCCTTTAGACGCTATAGCATTTCTTATCGTAATTTTCCCACGTGATTTATTTTGCACATTAAGGGATGAGGTCTAAGTCCGATAAACTACGAGTCTAATGCTGCAATGTTTCGTTGTCATATTTTGCCATTCTGTTCTGTTGATACAATTAATTTATGGCAGGAGTTCAAGCCATTGTTTATCCAAATGGTAGATCAGTAACGACAAGCTGGTAAACTTCAAATAGCACACTCGAACGTTTCTAATGTAACCAAGTGCTTCGAATCTTTACTTCTCTTGTCACAGTCGCTCCAACCTAGCCTCCAATTGAACAATTCATTGTTACCTTGTTCACAAAATAGATGCATTATATTCCAACTCAAAGCAGCAGAAATTATTGCGTTTACTTTACATGTATTTATAACTGAAGAGTTTTTAGGTAGTTTGTACTTCAGCTTATAGGATATAATATCTCGTTGTAGACGCTTTTTAGTTCTATCGTGACTATCGAAGTTTAACTCCGATGTAGCGAAGGCAAAACGCAGTTGTAGCACACGCGAGAAATCCCCAAAACATATCCTTTCCTATTAAATGAGGATTCGTTGTACAATACACTGCAAAGAAGCGTGAAAACGCGTTTGTTAGCTGTGACGTCAACCTGGGAGATAAATGCTACCCACTTAAACGCTAGCAGATTGTGTATTTCGTCAAGACTACTTACCGGTCACAAAAAAAAGACAGCGGTTCATCAGTGTCCAGTTTGTCTTTCCTTTCGTTCGGTTCCTGTTTATTTCTTCTTTTCGTTCTCTTTCTGTGATCCGGTGAAATTAGTTGTTTTACTCGGTTGTTCATCTTCTGTGTTAGAAATCCCTTGACTCAATTAGCCAGTAGGAATGAATATATCGTACTTTCATAATCTCGTATGAATAAGGTGTTCTCGTTGTTATAACCTCGTAAGTTCGTTCAAGTTAATCCAAAGGGATAATTTAAAACTACGTTCTAAATCTAAAAATGCAACAACTGTCCTAACTTTTCAGAATTATGACACATATTCGTACAGTGGAAACCGGTTATAACGAAATCGAAGGGACCGATAATTTTTTCGTTATAACCGAATTTCGTTATAACCGAAGCATGCAAAAAAAAAATTAAAGTCGCGATAACCTAGACAGTATTCAAGTTTACGCTGGTACACTGGCAGTTTTTTTTCTCTCTTATGACCGGCGTAGGCTTTCGCCTGTTGCCACTCACTGTATTTATGAACTTGTACGTCATAACTTTGTTTTCATGCATCTACAGCACAAGGCACTGGCAGTTTATTCCGTTATAAATAATAAAGTTTGGATTTCCGTTTATGAATATTAACATGTAACATACAGTTTCATCGAATAAGTGATAATTTTTCTTTTAAAAAATCTGGAATTTTTTTTTACTGTCCTTTTTATTACAATGTCATCGACATATTCTTCTATGTCGTCAAGCTTCTTTCTGCACTTCTCCGCTCTGACTTGTCCGCCATTGCACCGGTAAGAAAGAGAACTTACTACTGATGAGGCAAGGAAGACAAAAACTTGAAGACTGTATAAGGCAGGGGCTTAGCTAACCTTCTACAAGCATTTCCATTGGCTGTACGCCTTAGAGGAAGACACTTGGTATAAGGGTAAGAGTTGGCAAGAAGTAGAGCGGAGTTTATGCAGTTATTTTGTTTGAAATACGGAAGGGGTAATCCGAGACTTTCAAGCAAAAAAAAGTTACTTTATCGGTCTTCGAAGACGGAAGATCTTTGCGTTATAACCGATATTTTGTTTCGTTATAAGCGGAGGAAAACGTGTGTAAAGAGATAGGATTTTGTCGGGACCGACATGTTATTTCGTCTTAACCGTTTTCGCTATAACCGGTTTCCACTGTATTTCAAATTGTGTTTTTATAGCTCTCTTGGCTGCAGTGGGTGCCGGTGTCTTCAACCTGCAAAACGCCAAGTCTCCCCTTAACGCCTCTGTACTGGTGCAATGGAGCTGGGCGTATTATCTCCAGTTAGTGGTTGTGGGGCTCGAAATCCTCTTAGCGCTCTTTGCCACGCTCGATTTCTGGCAATCCCGGAAACTGGGCGGTGATCCAACGCTCTACAGCCGCGACCCTAGCGGCCAGCATGCCGTTACGATCGACAACCCCGGTTTTCGGGACGAAAACGGCCGACCGGCCGCTTCTGCCCCCGGCCCTTCTCCTAAAATCATCCGCTCCTCGACTTCTCGACATTCTTCACGCGGCAACAAATCATCCAACGGCGTCCATTCGTCTCGTTCATCCCATCGCACACATCGGGGTACTTCGACCACTAAAAAATCCGGAATAGCTTTTACGTCATCTAGCGGTGATCCCTACATTTACGTCAACACCGCCCCGAACCCCCCTTCCAATGGCCACCCCTCGGGAGCTGGACGTCAATCCCCGGCCTCGGATTCCGTCGATGGTAGTGTGAGCTTGTATAATGGCTCGATCGGCTCCATCGCCACGACCACAAATTCCGTTCTCTCCTCGAATGGCTCGACGTCGTTTGGCTCGAAAGTTTTGCCCGTCGCTTCTCCTTTGAAGTCATCCATCAGGAAGCCGAAAAATTACCAGCTTCAATCGCCTACTCCGGATCTAAACAATTCCGTCCATTCCAATGATACCACTTCTACCGTAATGACTATCGACGGAATACCTAATCCAGGCTTTTCAGCCGCCTCGCCCACTCCGTCCCGAAATGGGACCATCAAACGAGTCCGCATCCATACACAAAGTACTGAAGTGTGAGATGAGGAAACAATTTGGGGGTGAAGCAATGAACATTTCTCCCAAATTGGGGTAAAGAAACGCGACCTGAACTTCGTTTTTACGCGCAAAAGTGACTTTATAGTGTCTAATAACTTTTTTTAAAAAAGAATCCATCCATCCCAGTGAAAGCTCAGTTTACTTTAACAAACTGAATTTCCGTTTTGTCCAATGCACTCGTAACAATTCACAATTTTAGTTCACAGCTCCGCCCATTTATGTGATCTAAAAAAGGGTTCATAACTTTCCCCAGTGTGCATTTAACCGGTGTGGAATATATCCGGCTCGCAATTTCGTTTTTGTTTCAAACGTGTCCCCAATCTCAGAACATTTTGAGACATTAGTATAGCTTTCTCCCCTTGCTGGTGCCAAGTGCGTCCCTTTTGTACGAAAATGGCGCTTATTTTCAATACTTTTCTTTTTTTTTTAGAAATGAGTATTAACAACGTTTGTAAAAAAAATCAAATCGGGTTTTGCTGCGAAATGTGCGTGCTGTAACACGTTACGAAATTTTTTACTTTTGTGATTGTAATTTCGCCGTCCATGGGTCAATTTTACCATTGTTATGCATAAAATAAGAACAACACTTTAACACGTCACTTCCGTTTTTCGCGAGTTGGTGATACTCTTTCACCATTTGAGATTCTTCTCTTTGCTCAACGTTTGCAGCAGTTTCTGGCTCACAGACCTGGAAGATTCAAAACACAAATGAGACCCGGAAGGCGCAATTAGTGTAATGGTACGAAACGTTGAGATGGAAAGAAAGTGCTAATGAACTTGCCGTAGAATGTGATTATGTAGTCCGGCCGGGTACAAGACCAATAAAAGGAAAGGCTTGGATACCAGAGCGTGGCACGTATGGTACTCAAACGTCATAAAAGTTTCCGTAATCACCGAGGACGCAGCAGCCGGGAAAGAATCTATACGTTCGTGCGGGAGGTTTAGAAATTTGGGTTCATTTTATGATCATGTTTTACGCTACGAGGAATAGTCTATATGATATAGTGTAAAGAATGATGCTGTGTCACCTGCGAGGGAATCCACGGTGCCCAGGACGGTTTTGTAAAATGATCGCAAAATATCGCGCCGACGAGCGCTACTTAGGCCTGTAGTTGTATGGGGTTCTTTTTCCCATATGTGCGGGGTTAACGAACTAACGCAGCGTCGTTTTTGCGTATGGATCAGGACATACCTACACAAGAAGTTGAATAGTGTGTGTTCTCACAATTCAGACATATCTACTGCATCGGATCGTACTCGACTTCCTGTCTAATCCGGTTCAAACCCTGTTTTAAATAAACCGGCACGGAGAAACCTGTCCAGAACAGTACTACGAGAAGAGTAACAAATGCCGACAGGGATTTTAATATACTTAAGTTTTAAGCAGGGGCGTATTTAGGGGGGGTTCGAACCCCCCCCCCCGAAATTTTGATTTTATAATGAGGAAGATAGGAGAATGACCAAGTGTCCAAAAAAATTGCATATTAACCCCCCCCCAAATGAAATCCTGGTTACGCCACTGGTTTTAAGGGAAAACGAAAGCTCTTTCGCGTCAGAAGATAAGTAATCGCAGTCTTATTCATATTTGACTATTTTATTGTTTGGCTATTTTATTGTAGCTTTTTATTGTTTATATAACTGAGTCTTATCACCAACATTTGACGAACCTGTCAACCAGGCTTGTACGTAAGTAAAAAAAAGGCACTTTAATGAAGTCCAAATCTTTTTGCTCAGTTATAGATCATTGTAACGCCAAGTTCTAGTCATTCTTTTGACCTGAAAACCAATTCCAGTTCCAAATCCAATTCTTTGTACAAACTTCTAGACAAGTTCAAATCAAAGACCAATTCCGGGCAAAATAATTGACCAAGTTCGGTACATACACTTCCATACAAATTGACAGATATATTGCAGGCAGAGTGGATCTCGTGTCAGATATTGCAGGTTACTTTAAAAGTACCTTCTTCGAACGAATAACCCTTTGCAAGCGTGAAATATTTATAAATGCAGGACTCCATTTCTGGCAAGAAGTCGTTGCAGACTGATTGATTGAAAACCGATCACACTCTTTATATAGTACTCGTTGAGCTACTTCTTTCCATTAACTGTTCATGGAAGCTTAAAGTGAGAGTACAACAATAATAAGCCTCATCCTATTTTTCCCTTATTTTCCCTAATAAAGCTCCTTTCAACTTTTACCTCTTTCTAGGCTAAAAAGGATATACTGACTGCGTCATACGTTCCTAGCGAAAACGTTAATTTTATTCACACTAAAATTTCTAGAAAGGAGTTGTCATCTTTCTTTTGACACGCATATCAGATTTTCTTTATGTTTCTTTCCCCATTGTGATATTTTACTGTAACCCTTTTACGTATTGTCTTTGACCCTGAAATTCCTCGACCTTAGTTTCTCCCCTGTGGAATGACCTCTCCCCTAGAGTTTTCCTTATATACTCACATCCCACCACCTTTCGAGTTAGTATTTTTACCAGCCAGGGAGTGAGTGGCAATG
>JAHZNP010001726.1:0-15300 GCA_020615345.1 Triops cancriformis | reverse complement strand
AAACAAGAAGGTTTGGAACAGGACTGAAGAACAGGGGTTTAATGTTTACAAACAATCAAGCTTGACCGGTGTTTTATTGTCAACTCCAGTTCAACTGGGCCAGTTAAACGGCGAGCTGCAGAACGCATATTTTATTGTCAACGGGAGCAGTTTAACGGAGGAACTGGGGAACGAATCAGTTAACAATAAAATGCACCCTAGGAGTTTCAGTAGTGTTTCCCTGTCTGCTGGGTTAACATTTGTTAAAACAAAGCTATCTAAAAGTGGATATTCTGTACTTGGAAGGCTATGCACGGCAGCTGTGACAGTAGCATTTGCCTGTAAGATCCTTCCAACAACCGTATTCCTGCTTAAAATTATTTCTGTAGGGCTTTCGTTCCAGAGAGAAACTGGAATTTTTCCTTCCGAGCATACCGAAAATGCTGGTTCAACTTGTACATTCAGTTCATCTAACTGATATGGTTCGAGGAAAACTTCCGCTCCGTGTAGTGCTTTCGGGGCAAAACACTTTGCAGTAGTCATTATCCTACTGTGCGCGGGTATTTTGGTTTCGTTACAAATTTTCGCTTCGAAACTTTCTACCTTAGTGTCTTCGACTACACTTATTGATTGGGCCCTATTTGGCAGTGAAATTTTCATTGCTGCACCGTCAATTATTATTCCATGTTCTTGACTTGCATCCATTCCTATGATGCATTCATACGCTAAATTACTCGTAACGTGCACGTTTAATTTGAAAACTTTTCCTTTGATTTCAAAAGGTAGGGTATAACATCCTACAATGTACATATTTTCTCCTGTTACTGATTCTAGAGAAATGTTGCTATTAACTTTGACCTTAGTTATATCTGACGGCAAGAGCTCGAATGCTTTTGCGTCCATAACTGTCACACCTGCTCCTGTATCGATTAGCGAACGAAACGGAATGGAGCCTATTCTTACATTAACAAAAATTCTACCTTGGGACTTTTTCGAAAAGGGCTTTTGGTGGTTAAATGGCGCCGACTGGCCTTCTCTTTGTGCTGCAGTCAGCACCTTTAGTTTGATGCCGGTGAACGACATTGCGAGGCAAAGTGTCCTCGTATATGGCAGTTCCAGCATTCTACGCTAATTCTGTCCTTTTGTTGCCTTCTTGGAGATTGAAACCTTGGAGATTGAAACCTTGGTGTTTCACATCTCATTCTTTGTGTGTTGTAACTTCCGTTTTGACCGTGGTGTGAATAATCTGAAGAGCGAAATTGGGGGTTTCTATATCTCGAGTTGTCAAATCTGACCTTTCTGTCAGTGCTGCGCGACTGTGGCCTAAAGTTTCGCCTTAGCTGGTTTCTTTGATCATGATCGTATCTTCGATCGGGAGTATTGCTTCGTCCAGTTCTTTCTGTGCTCGTTGCTAGTGCAGCAATTGCGGCTGTAATGTGATTTAACTCGTCCTGTAGAGAGGATTGCGGCACTACTTTTTCGTTTATTTCTTCCCTTGCAGCTATGTCAATTGCGTCTTTGAAAGTTTTGGGATCCGCACTCAGCAGATATCTTTTAAGATGCGGTAAAAGACCTCGAATAAAATTTGCTTTCATGCTTTTATCGAGCCAAGCAATACTAGGTGGTGGATCATCGTATTCATGAATTCTTTGTATTAAAGTACGGATTTTATCTGCAAATTCTCTAACGCTCTGTGCTCTTGACTGAGTGCAGGCTTGTAAATTAACTAAATGCTGCATTTCGTTTCTATCTTCGCCATATCTTTCTAGTAAAAGGTGTTTGAGTTCTTTAAAACTGACAGGTTTAGCCGGTAGTGCATTGTAAAATTCACTAGATCCTCCTTCTAGCTTAAGAACGCCTACGGCGAGACGCTGTTGGTCGTTCCAACGCATTGTGTCTCCAACACGTTCAATGTCATGCAAGAATCTACGAACTGAGGATTCTCCTGATTCTCCGGAAAAATTTGGGAAACATCGAAGAGCTGATGTGTTTAAGAGCGGTGATAGGATATCGTTGAGTTGAGCCGCGGTTAACGGGATCGGCTGTTCTGGGGAAGCTGCCACTGCAGTCATTTTTGTAAAAAGGAAAGAAATTTTGACTTACGGTTGCGTGCGATAGAGAGCGACGCTCGAGTTTTCGGGAGCTGGTTCGTTGAAGACGCTGCCACCAGTGTAACGGTGCTACTTCTTCGTAGTTAGCACTGTTAGCTGTACTTACAGGAGAAGTCAGGATTTCGTGATAAGGTCGTTTTATTATTCTTCACTAATACAGTTGTAGTCACTAATAAAAACACTGAATGATGATGAAGACTGGATCGTTCCGCTACGGCTCCGGCAGATCGGCTCGTCTGTCTTCGGATCTTCCTTGGCTGACTTCGTTGTCAGGCCTCTTGGTTCTTGAACTCGGAGCTCTGATCTCTGACTTCTGACTTCGGCCTCGGGTCAGCTCAGTCTTCTTAAATACTCGAGGTTGACCTACACGGCTGCCTATTGGAATTTCTGCTTAGGCACCCAAGAATACGTTCTTGGCACGAGGTGCCTCCGCGTCATTCCATTAGGTCTATGCGTGAATTATGGTCATTTAAACTACGGTTCTGTTGTGCCTACGTGGAGGTGCCCCTTCGGTGGGCTTACCTGGTGTAATGACCCAGGCTGGTACGCTGTGCGTTTATTGATCAAACTATGCCTACGTGATTTCTATGTGTGATTAAATATTTTAAATAATCTACTCCGTTACAATATGACGACCGAGGACGTTGGTTTGCTTCAACTAAATCATGAATATTAGTCGGTAAATCAGATGTAGCAATCAGTAATGAGTTGAAAAGTGATTCGTCACTCATCGAGCTTCTGTGGCGAGATTTAATGAACTTCATGTTCGAACATACACTCTCGCAAAAAAAGTGCTGTCGAACAACGCAGTCAGTCGCAGTCCTAAGTTTCTAAGTTCAGGAAAACCGTGTTCAGAAAGCGTTTTATAAAACTGCAGCCCGACCTCTTTCATACCAGAATTAAAAGGATCTCCCTGAAGATCGCATAATTCCAGCTGATATTTCGCTTCTTGATTTTCAGCTGTGGCATTTAGTGGGCTGCTGTACAAGGATATATCCATTTTCATTGCTTCAAAATCAGCAAAACGTCCTTAAACTCCTCGATAACAGCATCCACATGCGATGAAAATACAGCGAAACTTTCCTCCTCCGTACCATTCAGCTCTGCAGCCAATTCTTTGCAGCTCAAAACCCATTTACATTTCCAAATAATTCAGATATGACTTTATCCTTTCCTTGAAGTTTGAGATTCAGCTCCTTCAAATGTCCTGTCATGTCAGTTTGAAAAGCCAGGTTCTTCAGAAAAGTCAGGTCACGAAACTGTTCTTCGAGAAAGCCCGTTTCCGACTTAACGTTCCTACTAAAAAAATTTGAGATTTCGTGCCTCATGGCGAAAAAACGCTGTGAGCATTTTCCAGCACTTAGCCAACGTACGTAGGAATGAAGAAGAAGATCTCCATATGCTGCATTCATTTCTTCCCAAAAAGCCCTAAACTTCATATGAGTAAGCGACCGATCGCCGCCCCGAATCAGATTCGTTACTTACACAACAACATTCATGACGTTACTGTGCTTCAAGACTTTTCCGCATAACGCTGATGAATAATGCAATGAATGGCATTTAATCCCATTCTTTTTCAGAAGACCGGAAAGTCCAATGTTCTCGCCAGCCTTAGCTCCATCGTTAACAATACTTGCACATTTATAGAAATCGCCAAATTTGTTCACAGTGCTTTTGACTGCGTCGTAAATGTCCGCACCCTTTGTGGCTTCTTTTAACGGACACAAATGAAGAAGTTCTTCGTTAACAGAAAAGTCATCCTGGACAGTACGAATAAAAATTGCCAGCTGGCTTATATCTGTTTGGTCGGTACTTTCATCCAAACATAGCAAACAAAAATCTACATTTCTCCACTATGGCAGTGAGTTTTTCTACCAAATGCACGCCGATGTCTTCTACACGTCTTGAAACCGTCTGATGAGAGAGGGGTACGGTTTCAATTTTTTCAATCATTTTAGTGTCATTGAATGCCTTCGCCATTTCAATAGCACACATCTTTATAACTCCTCCATCCGTGAAGGGTTTTTAGCCTTCGCAAGTTCCAAAGCAACGGCATAAGACGCAACTATACTGGACGTTTGGGAAGTTGCTAGTTTCGTAAAAATTCCTGTCTGCTGCTTGAGTTTCTTCTTGCAGTCTTCCAAAAGTGTAGCCCTTCCTGGTCCATGGTATTTCTTCAAGTTTTCTTCGTGGGCAGTTACGTAATGTCTTTTGACGTTATATTCTTCGGTCACGGATAGAACGATCATGCAATCTTCGACTAAACATTGTAGTTTTCCGTTATTCATCGTGACAAAATATTCCTTTTCCCAACGCGACTGAAAGGCTCGATTCTCTGAGTCTATTTTTCTCTTTTTTGGAGCTTGCTTGCTCATTTTAACACAGATTTAAATATAAAGCGAAGAAAACTACGAGAGCATTTGTTCACTGACTGAGCGTCGTCAAAACAGTCGCAATATGACTTCGAAATACAGTTCAACCCTTCGCCAACAGAAGTCAGCGTATTTTTTGCCCTGTCAGTTTTCCCCCAGTTCGCTGCGATCGAGGGTAACGATCGGAGATAGGAGTTGCATAAGGGTTCCATTTGCTTTTCGCTTTCCGAAAGCTCACGTGGTTTAGAACGCTAGTAGGGTTGCGGCATTCTCTTACTACCATTTTTATGATCTCACGGCTAAGTTGCGGCGTTTGCGTTTTTGTTCGGATGTCTAAATTTCGAAAAGAAGTTTGCGCTTTTAAAACATTCTGCTGTCATGTAAAGTTTATCTTATTCTACACTTTGGCCTAGTACAAACCTATGCATCATGAAATAGTAAATTTTCAAATATTTTTGCCCAAGTGGCATGGGGCCGGATAAAAGCCTCTCGGGGGCCGGATGCGGCCCTGGTGCCCTAGTTTGGACAGCCCTGTATTACGGAATGGCCTCAACCTTGCTCTAGCGGCGAGCTTAGTAGTTTCCTGGGTTTTGCGTCGTACAAAATACGGACGGCATGTCTAGGCGACCTTGTTCTCAGTGCGGCATGGCAGAAAGCGAACAGGAAGAGGACGAGGATGATTTGGTAACTTCTTGCATGAACATTAGTGATGTAACCCCAGGGGAGTGTGAAGATGCAGAAAATGCAAATGGGTTAGCTTTAATGGCGCAAAAAGGTGATTTAGATTTGCAGCAGATTAAACAGTGGTTAACGGATTCAGATTCAGTTCCATCGTCACCTAAAGACCTAAGCCCTATGCTGAGGAGTTTTCGGCGCAACGAGGTCAATTGACTCTTAGGGACGAAGGTGTTTATCGTAAATGGCAAACCTCAGCAGGAACGAAGTTTTTACCGATTGTTCCTTCGAGTCTAGTGAAAGACATCCTGAAGAGCTACTATGACGATAGCATGGCAGCACATATGGGCAGTGTTAAAATGTTATTAAAATTCCGTGAACGATGTTATTGGCCCCGAATGAGACAGTCTGTTGTGAATTGGTGCAAAAGTTGTGTGAAGTGGGCTGAACGGAATTCACCCTCTCAGAACACTAAAGCACCATTGAAACCGTTGCGGCCCAGGTTCCCCAATGACATTGTGGCCATGAGCATCTTGGGCCCGCTGGCTGAAACTCGATTAGGTAATAGATACATTTTAGAAGGCGGTGATTTACTCACCAATTGGATCGAAGCTTTGGCTATTCCTAATCAAGAGGCTACGACCATAGCTGAAAAATTTGTCTGTGAGTACGTCTTCAGATATCGCGAGCCTGTACAGTTGCATACTGATCAAGGTAAAAATGTTCAATCATGAACGGTGACGGAAGTTTGCAGATTTTTAAATGTGCGAAAGACCAGGACAACGCCATCCATCCTCAAAGTGATGGTTTTGTTGAGAGAGCAAACCGCACTATACTTGCTGGACTGAGCAAGATTATTGATAGCGGTGATGACACCTGGGATGTTGTACTTCCCCATGTTTTACTGGCTTACCGTACCAGTGTCCAAAGTTCGACGAAGCGGACTCCAGCATTCCTACATTTAGGAAGAGAAATACTTCTTCCTGTGGATCTTGTTTATGGCAGTGGTAATCTGGAAGAGACGCCTACTATGGAAGAGAAGCCTACTATCTGGAAGAGAAGAGGAAGAGAAGCCTACTATTCCAACTATGGAATATGTTAAATCCCTAGAGAAGAATTTACAAGAAGCATACGAAGTGGTACGTAAACGAATTCAATTGGCCCAAGAGTTCCAGAAAACGTATTACGACCAGTCAATTTCAAGAAAACAGATTCAAGTAGGAGATCAGGTGTGGTTACACCGACCCGTACCACCAAGAGGGAAGTCGCCCAAATTTCACAGAGCCTGGGTAGGTCCTTGGGTGGTACAAAAGTTAATAACTGAAGGATTCGCTCGAATAAAAAATTGTTTGACTGGTTCGCGGAAAGTGGTACATGTAAATTACTTGAAGCGTGGGCAAGTTCGACAGTCGCTGGAGGAACGAACGCAGCGAAGGGGCACGGAGGATCCGCGAACTGAGGATTCTTTATTGAATCTTGTTCCTCGAACATACATCGGCCAAAAGAGACTAGTTGACTGGGATGAAGACGAAGACGAACAATTAGAACCGAATCTGCTGGAAAGTGAAAATTCATTGATTCCGCTTTCTGGTGAAGCAGATGGAGCTGAAAATTCGAGTTAAAATCAGGAACAACGGTTTGCAGAAGAGTCCCAAATGGCAAGACCCAAAAGAGTAAGGAATGCCCCTAGCAAACTAACGTATTATGAGAAAGGAAAACCGCTCGGCTAGTTTTCTTAAAAAGGGAGATAGTGTAAGGTTGTATATATTTGTAGTAGTAGGTAACCTTGATGGTGGAATGGACTCTGTGGGATTGACACTTGGTCTATGACCTGACCTGATTCCCCTGAACTGACCCCTATACGGACTTGCTAATTAATGCTTGACCTTTTGTATCTTCTTGTTTCATTCTTATGCATAAAAGCTCCTTTCTTTGTAAATACAGTCAGTCATATATTTGAACCTTGTCTATCTTACAAGTAATCTCCGAGTTGCGTAATTTACTTTCTCGTTAACTGGTAGCCATCATGTAGTTTAAACAATTAACACAACGCAGGACTCTAATCACGAAGGTAACTCTTAGTATTTCATTACTGACAGTGATATTGACAGAGACAATGATTTCTGCAACAGAACGTTTGTAAGGTTGAAAACGGGCAAATGCGGCGTCACTTGATTTTTGCGACAGTTACAGTGCTGTCACTTCTTGCCAGGGTTGTGTTCTCGAGAACTGGTCTTGGTCTTAAGACCGGTTTCGAGGCCATGTAGGTCTTGGACTCGGTCTTGTCTCGATTTTTTTCTGATATTGGTGTCGGTCTCGGTATTAAAATAATTGCCCCAGTCTTGGTATTACCCCAGTCTTTGAATCGATGCCTTGGCCTCGATTTTATGCGTTGAATGAAATGTTTGTGTAAGCGGAACTCGCTGTAGTTTCAAATTAATTCAGTTTCGTTTTGCATTGGCCAAGTGGACCTTTCTACCTTTCTAATCCTATGACTTAAAAGGGGGTGTTCATTTTGAACTGAGTTAGAGCTATGCTGCGAAAGCTATTTTCGCGGAATTCTGTGGAACTGGCTTCAAATGTGCCTCCTTTCAGTACTATAAACAATACATTCAACGTGTTGAGAATGTTTAGTTCTAATTGAATGCCAATCGGAAATGGAGCGCAAGATTGTTCCAGCGAAAGTTCCCCCTGTCATTGAATTCGGTTTTAAAGACTTGCACTATTGTGACATTTCATGGCAAAAATGGGTGGCGATGTGCAAGTTTTGTGTAACTCAGAAAGATTTTCGAGATACTTCTGGCACGAATTCTACTTTTCTAAGGTTTGTTCAATTCATATAATTTAATTCTCGGCCGAAGGCTGAGTCTAAGCTACCAATTTTATTTAGACATCTACAAAAGAGGCATCCATCGCAGTATAACCAATATCAATCCTTAAATCGCACCTCCGAATCAGAATCCAATCCGCGTACACTGACCGGGATGGGAGCTTGCACTTCGAAATACGGGCCAAATTATCCTGAACAGCAAAGGAAAGTTATGGCGCTTATCAAAAACGCGATCCCCGGTTGTAGTATGCCAATATCCATCGTACAGTGCTCCGAGTTTCCTTCCTTTTTAGAAGCGTGGGATAGCAGGGTGTCAGTCCCTACCAGACAGTATATCTCCAGTCACATTATTCCGAAAATCGCCGCAGAGAAGAAACAGAAAATGGTCGAAGAGCTATCCAAAGCAAACACTACTGCTTTAACCACGGATACCTGGACGAATGCGAGAATGCACGCTTTACTCGGCATTACAGCGCATACTTTTTGCGATGCCTCCTTCGCTTCGCACCTTATAGTCTTAAAGTCCTTCAAAGGCTCTCACACTGGTCAGCTCATAGCCAACGCGTTCGAAAATGTAGTTGCTGAGTACGGTCTTGACGGGAAAATTTCTTTTGTAGTCACCGACAATGCAACGAATATGAAAAAGGCTTTGTTTCTTCTAAATGAGCGAAAGCTTGCAGAACCCGATAGCGAAAACTATCTCATCCTTGCGTCGAAAGACAACATAGTGAACGATGAATTGTGGCAAGACTTGGAACAAGTTGACCAAAATCATGTAAACAACGCTATCGAGTCTCGATCTATCGAAAGGTTACCGTGCTTTGCGCACACTTTGCAGTTGGTCGTCCGCGATATGATAAAAGTAATCGGCAACAAGTCTGTTGTCAGTAAGTCTTGTAAACTGTCCAATATATTGCACCGCAGTTCCTCAGTCAAGAGCTCTTTCGAAACGATCATGGGCCCAGGAAATCTCATTCCCGTCGCAAATTCGACTCGTTGGAACAGCCTTTTCAGACAATTAGTGGCAGTCAGTTCTCTCGATACTAGGAAATACCAACAGTTTATCACGGAAAATCATCTCAGCCACTTGGGTTTCTCGTCGCGTGAATGGGAGAGCCTCGAAGAGTTGATTGAAATCCTTCAGCCGTTCGACGAGATTAAATTTTGCCAAATGTCTAACGAAATATTGAAGGAAACCGAAGCTTGCTAACATTGTACACCGACATGGAATCAGATAACGAGTTTGAGGCCTTGTTGCGCTACTTAAATCCCGGAAGCTCCTATAGCATTTTGCTCGAACGCAAACTTTTGCCCGAATGGGAGAATTAAGGTCTCAACGTCTGTAACATAGTGCTCATTTAGGAAAACCTCGCTACGGTTAAAATTCCTAGCCGACGTTGTATGTGATGTAAGTATTCTTTAATTAATTGCTCTGAAATCTCTCGAAGGTTTTGTATGTTATTTACTAGGTTTGACTCATAAAACTGCTCGTGGCATCGCTAAATAATAATATAGAAAAAATGCATTGAATCACAAGGGGACTGGGGTAGGCTAGGACGCAAGATGGCGGATCTGTAGTTACGCGCGCTTCGCTAGAAGCCACTGGAGAATTTGGCAAACGCTCTATAGTAAACAGCATGTTACAAGTTGTTCTTCTCTATCAGTAGATGGCATGGAAGTGTAACAAGTAGTTACCATAGTGATACAAGTTGGTACAGCTAAGGGAAAGCAGGTGAAAGTTTGGGTGTTCCAATTTTTGTTTGTTACAAGTCATCCAGTCCCCGTAATGGGAGAATCCTATGGTGAAAAGTGGCACAGCGTTGCCGCTATGTAAAGTACTCTTTAAAAAATCGGGCCCAACAAACTTCCCTATCCTACCGCCACAGCAGTTGCGCGAGCGTTGTCCCACTTTTTCGTCACTCGAACGTTTCTGACCCGCAAGGCTTCCTTGCTAGTGGCGTGGGACGTTAAGATAAGACGGTTTGTTGGGCCCGATTTTTTTAAAGAGTAATTAGCTGCTCCTGTAGACACTTCGCCAACACGATGTCCGGAAAACGGGCCCACTCAGTGGACGCTCCTCTCTGGTCCCAAAGGACAACGGTCCCAGATCACAGCCGCCTCCACCAAGGAGTCCAATTAGGGAGATGGATGGCTAAATCTCAAAGAGAGGGAGAATGGGAATGGAAGACTGGAACGCCTGAAGGTTAACTGACGACTGGTGACCTAAGCAGGGTCACCAGTCGTCAGTTAACCTTCAGTCACTAATCTGGTGAGAGTAGTGAAGGGGAACTTGGAGCTCTAGTCCGGTGAGAGCAGTGAAGGGGAACTCGGGCACCTAGAGATAGAGAAACGGCGGGGGAAAGCGCCCGGCAGGCCAACCCCAGAATCGCGTGGCCTCGCTCTCTACCGAGCAGCTAAAGGTGCTTTACCAGCCTTCACCGATAAAGATTCCCTTAGCTGCTCCTGTAGACGCTCCGCCAACACGATTGCTGGAAAACGGTCCCTTTCAGTGGACGCTCCTCTCTGGTCCCATGGGACAACGGTCCCAGACCAGGCAGCCAAACAACGTGCCCTCCAAACAAAATCTCTGACTTTACTACTCCCATGAACCTCTCTCAAGGGCTCTCGCAACGGCAAATACGCCAAGTTCTTAAATAAAATTGTATTCTGCTGCGAAACGAATGTCAACCATAACAAGTGCTACCAATACCAAAAGGAGTAAAACCAATACCAAAAAGAAGGGGGTCAAAACGACAGCGAAATAAACAGAGACCAACGCGAAAACGCAAAATCACTCATTCAGATCCAGATCGCGAACGTAGCGCATGTACGCATTACTAGACCAGCGCCCTAAGCGCAATAGGGCGTGGTCTGGGGCACCGAGGCGGGCGAGCTCAGAAGCCGCCCCGATCCTGAAGGAGTGACTCGTAAAGGCACTGGCTGTACCTCTAGGTAATAATTGCGAAAGCTTCTAATTGAATCGCCGAGCGATCAGCGGCTCTCCGGACGCCAACATGAAGGACGATGATTTCGGGGCCCCACATCTGCTTCACCACAACGCGTACCGTAACACTGCGCGGTATCCACAAACCGAGGACCCCGTGGCCCGGAACGCTACCGAAGTGCCCCTAGCTTGCTGGTCTGTCTTGGAGCGCCGAATGCGGACTATAACCTCGGAAACGTTTATTCTCACATAGTTAAAAGTCAGCGGCGGGGAGGATTTACTAGTTGCAGGTAGATACTCGGATACTCTCAGGGCGGCGAAGAATGCCAAGGTGGTGACTGCCCATATCATCCGTTGCGTGGCCGAATCGTGATAAGTGAGGCGAATCGCTTGCTTGAGCGCCTTCATTACGTCCAGGGAGATGGGAAGCCGACGCTGTATAGATCTAGGTTTCCTCTGCAAGGCTTGAAAAGTAAGGGAAAGCAGAGGGGCACCTTCCGCAACCCACGGCCAACCGTGCGCTTGATGCCAAAACTTGACGGCTGCCAAGTATGATTTGACTGTGTCGGGGGATTTCCCAGACCGGAGAAAGTGGGCCGTAAATAAGGTGAGACCGTGTCATCCGCTGGTTAGAGGCCGCGATTTAACAATCTTGAAAATCCAAAAAAACGCCCGAACAGTTGAGGCGTACATGTGTGCCGATGACGACGCGATTGCGGACGCGAGCAGGCTCCTGGCCTATTCGACTAGCCTTTGTTCCACTATAAATCTCTCCAGGGTGGCAGCGGTGAATTCAGAAAATGAGAAATCCGGTTCGGGATCAGATCGGGCTCCGGACGTGCCTGGGGCATCACCTTGAAAAAACCAGAAAGGTTATCTGTGGACAGACAATCAGCTGCTACATTGAAATTGCCTTGAATGTATTTCAAGTGCAACAAGAACCGATGCTTGCAGTGCTGTCTCTCGAATCAACGAGGCCAGTAGTGGGGAACGCGGTGCGCCTGAACACCAGGCTTCGGCGAGTCCCAGGTTATCACAAAACAACAGGATTGTTTTCCCCCACCATTTGTGACCCCACATCGCACAAGCCATCATGATCGGGAAGCCTTCCTTCCAAGCAATGGGAATGGATCCATCGGACAATGCAATGGGCCAGCGCACGACGAAACATCGGAAGGATAGCCACACAACCAATCGAGCCGGACGTGTCAGAGTACAAAGACAAGGAGTCGGGCAAGGACCCATCAGGTTGGAGGATTGGAGCGGAGCCATTGAATTCCGGGAGCATGTTCCTCCACCATTCGATGTCACTTCGCAGCTCGGCGTTAATTGTCAGAAAATGGAAATTGGCTTTGACTTTAGCTAACGCCGTGTAAGCTCTCCGCAAGAAGATCCTGCTATGCAGGTTGCCACGAAAGAGAGTTTACCTACCAAAGACTCCAACTGCTTTTTACGCACTGTCCGAGCGAGGGAAAAAGACCGCAACTCTTCGGCTTTGGCACTGAGCTTGTCGTCTGTCACGGAAATGGAATCCGAAACATTGTCTAGGACATAGCCTTAGAGGGGGAGCCGCGTAGTGGGGTACACTGCCTTGTCTTCGGCTAGAGGGATAGCGCGAGATTCGCAAACCGAAGTAAATGTCGCAAAGGATTTCGCACGTTCCTCTTCCGACTGCTCAATGAAGTAGAAGTCATCGATATAGTGGTCGATTCCCTCAAATTGGGCAAGAGCTCGAACTATGTCGCGAAGCACCCCTGCGAACTCGCAAAATAAACGCGGGAAGAAGCGACAACCAAAAGGTAACTTCTTGTCGCAGTAAAACAGTCCCCGCCAAGTATAACAAAGCAAGGCCCACTGCTCGTGCTTAACGGGAATAAGTATAAAGGCGTGTTTAATGTCGGCAACGTCACGTTCATCGCAATACTTTGTTATTGTTATTGAACGTGGCGTTGCCGGCTAGCACGTTTCCTCTGGAAGCAGTAAATGAGTGTAATTAAATAAGTTAGGCTAATTCATTAGACTTTGCAAGTTTTTGTATTTATTATATTTACAAACAATACAATTTATATACTAGTTTTTCAATCATTTTTCCTCGAGAATGTCGCGCGTCACGCCAGTCAAGGGTCAAAATTCAATCCCAATTGAATCACGTCTGTCACGTCAAAAGTCAAGCCAGTCAGGACGCCAGTCATGCCCTCCGGGCTGGGACCTTGACTTGACGCTTGACTTGCCCGTCATTGACTGGCCATGCGAACCTAGCTTCTGGAAGCAGTAAATGAGTGTAATTAAATAAGTAAGGCTAATCCATTAGGCTTTGCAAGTTTTTGTATTTATTATATCTACAAACAATACAATTTATATACTAGTTTTTCAATCATTTTTGCTCGACAATGTCGCTCGTCACGGCAGTCAAGGGACAAAATTCAATCTCAATTGAATCACGCCTGTCAAGTCAAAAGTCAAGCCAGTCAGGACGCTAGTCATGCCCTCCGGGCTGGAACCTTGTGACTTGACGTTTGACTTGACCGTCATTGACTGGCCATGTGAACCAGGCTTAACGCTTAGCTAATGGCACGCAACATTCGTGCAATTGCCGTGGCCTTACAATGCGTAAGTTCGTACTGATCGTTTGTTTCAAGAAGAGTACTGTTTATTTTTACTACATTAAAAAACTAATTGACAATCTTCTATTCAAGGTTCACCAGCCATTTAAACCGTGTTTGAATTCCCCCCCCCTTTTCCTCGATAACTGTACAGTGATGAGCAAAAAAACCTGTACTTGCCAATTCACAGAGGCCTAATTATGCCTCTCGAGGCTGATTTATAGCGAATTCAGTTGGTAGTGTCGGTGTTGCACTAGGAACTGAGGTTTCTTGCCCTGTGACATCATGGGGCGCTCGCTAGAGTGCAAGGTGCCCTGCTGTTTACGTGGCGGCAATTTAGAAGCTCGGCCAAGGAGTTGTAAGCTCATATGGGTTTTGCTATGGGACGTAAGCCCACAATTTTTGTTTTAAACTGCAGTAAGTCTTTTATTGCAACACTTTGGCCATGGGGTAAATATAGGCTTCACATCTCACAAAATGCCACAACAGTAAATATGGCTTCATTGAACCACATCCTACGCTTCTACGCAATGAAAACGGTGATTTCCAAGAGTGGCAACGATTTCTTCTAAGTAGTTGTGAATAGAACGAATCTTAAGATTTTGATTTATAAATTTATAATATAAACCTACCGAATAAAAATATTCGGTAGTAACTAGCAAGTGCTTTGAAATTTTGCTATATTTGGTAATTTTACTGTAGTAACTTTGGAAACGTAAACTGTTATTTCAGTTATTTCACCGTTGTCACTTCCACTACTGAAATCCTAAGATAGTAGTTATCCTGCAAAAGAGAAGAAACTGTCTGTCTATCAACTCAAATTGGGCACCTTTAACTAACAGCACTCGAAAGCCTGGTTTACATAAACAGGGCTAGTGGAGCAAGTTAACACAAAGCGGTTGACTTGTCCCACACTACTTGCTTCAAATCGGTTTATACAAACAAGTTGATGTATACCAAGAGGCTGGACTTCCCAAGGTTGTCTATAATTCGATATTTAGATAAGGTCCCTTTCTACCAAACAAACCCTTCGTTAATCTCATTTTTTATTATTCATAAATTATCACGAATCTCAACTATATTTTCCCCAAGAAAAAACAAGCTAGTATTTTTAAGATGATAGCGGCAACAACAATAAAAAATGAAATAGCTCATCCCACCTAGCATCTGATTGGTTGACTAAGACAACTAAGGGCAATAAGTTCAGCAGTGCTGAACTTATAAGTCAAGGCCTGTTAGTTAGTCAGCGCTTTCGCCCTTCCAGCGCATGCGCGAGGTCTTAGTTGCCTAATAGCCTTTTCCACTGGCTACTCGGAGAGTAGTTGAGAGTAGTACTCCACTCCGTCAAAGGGTACTACGAATCTACGGATCCGCCTCGAGATCTCGGATTCGTTACTCCCAGTGGAGGGCGCTTATGATTATCAGAGTAAAAGGCAGCCATACTCAGAGCTAAAACGAGCGCGCTCGAAATTTTGCGAGCGATGAGCGCGATTGCTCGTTTCTAAAATTTGCGAGCGCGAGCGCAAACCGAAAGAGCGCACGCTCGTTTAGCAGCGCCATCTAGAGTTAAAAGTCGGTAGTTTTTGAAAAAAATCTAGCAGGGCTTTACCATTCGTTTCGGAATAATCGTTGTCAGCGTTTTCGAAATTTCAATGTAAATGGGCCTTAAGTAGGTTGGCTCCATCGTGGCCTTAGTATCGTAATGCTGCTGTACGAAACGGATTACCTTCGCTCAAATAACCTGGCCCTTCCATTGACTTTCGCAAATTCTCCTTATACGTGTCAT
>JAHZNP010001724.1:0-15319 GCA_020615345.1 Triops cancriformis | reverse complement strand
AAAGTAGCAACGGAGGACCTCTTGGTTGGAAGACTAGTGTGATCTTATTTCATGGTTTTATGGAGCATTTATTTGCTTAATAGATACCTGAGATCCATCTGCATCTATTGGATACAGACCCAGATGATAGTCAAGTTCGTGCTACGCGTGAAAACTAACGAAGCAAAAACTGTTACTTTTGACCCGAGCCTCCTCTACTGCTAGAATAAGTAACTTACCATTTCGTACTTTCGAGCCAGTGTCTTTGGCAAGCTTTCTTGTTTTCTCTCATTCCAATCCAGGGCAAAATCTGTTAGCATCTCATTCCGTCCTATTTGAAGAATTGATTACGTTATTCTAAGCAAAATTGTTGAAATAATAATTCTCATCAACTAGATTACCTGCCTTGTCCATCCGTTTTGTGGTCTGACCAAGCTTTGATAGAACAGAAAAAACAAGTTCGACATGTTCGCCGGTGCTCATGCCTAATCCTTCAACGAATTTGCCACTCCAGACAAGCTAGAAAAATGCATTTGAAATTGTCCATAAGTTTTTGCCTTAGAATATTACCCTGCAATCACGACTGTGGCCTTCTGCATGCCAAACTGAAAGAACAGGTATCATTTTGGCTACCTGGAGAACGCTTTTTAAAACGTGGTTTTCGTTCTCACGTAATGCCAATTTCAATCGCTGAATGATCTTTTCGACGAACGGCCAGTACTGGCACATGACATCCCCACAGGCGAAATTAATTATCAGTCTCTGACCAAGACGATCCTGGAGAAAGAGAAGATAGGAGTATACTTCTCCTCTTTTCATATTGATTCCTCCCAGGATACATTCGTGCCTACAAACAACGATAAAAATTCCGGTTTCGTCCAATTTTGCGAAAGATGGGCAATCTGCCCTTGCGGCTTTCCAATTAGAAGCTTTACATGAGTTCTGTGGCTCCTAAAAACAGAAGGTTACTGATAGTAAAGAAATTGTAGAAAGAATGGACGACTTTCGAGGTAGCTCTCTGCTTCAACTCCAGAATGTTCTTATCGAATTCGGCAACGTCTTCATCCGGGAACATGAATGTTCCTTCCATGTAGTTTTGTCTCGCAGACCTTAAATACTATTTAGTTAAAAGCGACTCTCAAAGGAAAGTAAAGAAACATACTTAGAGCTGTTTAGCCACCTACTACATTTTTTATTCCCATCAAGGTGAATGACGTGGCATTGTTTAAAACAACACGGACACGTAAGCAGTTGGTCCTTCCCCGACTCCATTTTCTCACCCAGCTTGGCGAATTCAAAGCAACAGCGTCTCCATTCTTCCATGGCTTTTTTAAAAGAATTTGGGTTCACTTTTGCTCCCTAAATTTCACGAAAAAAAATACTCTGAACTGAACGAACTCAGATAAACTTACAGCTACGCCAAACCCTTTTGCCAAACGCTCCAACGATGCACGGAATGATTTGGCAGACAAAGTTGGGGATGACATCTTGAGTTGGTGGAATTTCTTCAACACCTCCATATCGTAAACATAACATCCTGTTTAGAAGTATGAGAAAAAATTAAGTTACACAGTTCGATAAAAAGGTACCATTTTGAACGCTGGTAGATCCGGGAAAATGAAATGAAGCAATGAGGTCTTCGATTAGTACTCTGGTTATGTGCAAACATGTCGTGCTCTGACATGCAAGAGCCGAAAGAAAAACACTACGGCGACCTAAAACTGGTAAGCTCATAAACTACCAGATTTTCCTCCGAAATTACCTCGAACGGAAACGAAGCTACAAGGCATGTCTATTATGTCTACAACATTGCCAGAATTACACTTTCTGCATTTCTTCTCCATACTGATTGGAACTGCACGTGCTAAAATAAATAAGAAGAATTAAGAATTGCCCTGTAAGAGAAAAATGTACCGTCATTGGTTTTGATCCACGATCCATTTTCCTGCCTTTCCAATGTTTGACAAGGTAGAAGTGGCGTTCGAAAGCCTAAGGCCCAAGTGTAACGTAAATGAGTTGCTTGAAATTTGTGCTTAACAGAATCACATTCAAAGCATAAATTTCCGCAGCCGTCACAGCATCTGTGATAATACAATTAGAAAAACATGTTGTAGAGAAAAATCATTACTTAATCACTGCTAAATGACTGTCGCAAAAAGAGCATTTCGCTCTCAAGGCATTCATCGGTGATTCGTTCTTTAGCATGGAGGTAAAAATGCGAGGTCGTAATTTCGCCCATTTTGCTTCTTCTTTCCCTTTTCTAGCATTCCAATCTTGAGAAGGACGCTTTGACGTGGGTTTACCCAACGTAGCAAAGGGTTCATCAACAATCTCCTGAACGCCATTTGCTTCATCTGTGTTATACAGAAATAGGAAAAGAATCAGTATTTATTCTGTAGGGGAATTTTTTTCGTCAGACTTACGTGATGCAAGAAGGTTCGGATTATCTATCCCGAATAAAACATTTGATTTACGTGTCTCAGCCTTATTCTTTTGTCCAACTGAAGGGCGCGATGGATTGGAGGATCGTTCAACAATACCAGTCGTCGTATAAGCCCGGAATTCCGTTGACTTTTGTGCTCGACGTTTCAATTTGTTCTTCAAATTAGCAACATCATGTTTCCTCCTTTTTTCAGCTCTATATCTCTCTATGCTCTCTTCACGCAAACGTTCACCCAATTTTTGCAGCTCTTGGGCCTTCCGTTTACGACTCATTGTAAGCAGGTTGTTTTGCTTATACTGTAAACATGAACTGTAGATAAACAAGGACATTCACCGCCCCAAACGGTTTAATACAGAATCTATGCTCTAATTTCAGCTGTGACAAAAGCACACCAGCTTGGTGCGCCAAGCGTATGCAAGCTGCAACACCAAGTTGGTGTGCCGAAATGTGGAGGACGTGTTGACCCATTGGTCGTAGTCGGCTATTTCGCCCTCCTCAATCTCAGCATCTCCTACTTCTTCGTAAGGAAAGAGCGGGTTGTATTGAGCCAGTCTGTTAGGTTCATCATCGTCCTCACTTTCATTTTCTTCGCGCGGCAGGGATGGGCTATGTTGCGGGTTGCGATAGACTCGTCGACGTAGTGGACTTGATGGGATTATTATGACAACGTCTGAGTCGGCAGAGGATGGTCTCTCCGGCGATTCGGGAATGTCTGAGAATTACAACGTATTTAAAATCGAGACTTAAAAAGTAAAATGAAAAGATAATACTTACAATATTCTGAATTGTTGAAGTTCACTATGATCGAAACTGTTTCCAGAGTTAGTCGATGCAGGTTGAAAGAAAGGTTCGAGCTGTACTGAATTTCTCGCAACTTTACTCAAGTTATATAGCATTCACATTGTTGGGTTATAATTACGTTTGCAATTACAACATTAGAACAGGCCTATACACGTTTCTTTCCAAACTATGTTAACGTTTGTGTAATTCTGTATCTTGGTCCAGCTGTGTTACAATTACGATGCAATTACAGAATTAAAACTAGCCTATACGCGTTCCTTTCCAAAAGTATGTTAACGTTTGCACAATTCTGTATCTAGGTTAATTATGTTGCAATTACAGAATTAAAAACTAGCCTATACGCGTTCCTTTCCAAAATTATGTTAACGTTTGAGCAATTTTATATCTAGGTCTAGCTCTATTGCGATTACGATGCAATTACAGTTATTAAAGTCTATGCGTTTTCCGTTCCTATGGAATTGATATAGTACAAATACAATGCAAAACTATATTTCTTTCATTACATTTACTCATTTTAAACAAGTACAATGTTAGTTTACGTGTACACAACAAAAGTTAGTATCGTGAGACCGTATGAATCGTGTAAAAGACGTAAAAGTTATTTTAACTTTGATGTCCAAACGGCAGAGTAAGAATATGTTGCGTGCTGTTGCACCAACATAAGTTTGCGCGCTCATTTTTTAAGATGGTGTAGAAATGGGCAATGTGTAAGAATTGATTGCGATAGTGAAAGCCCGTTCAAATCTAGCAATATTCCGTTTTCGCGGTATGTTACGGAGGAAACGTTAGTGCAACTAACGATGTATGCCCCAGATTTTCAGCTGAATCGGGATTGTGTACCTGGGCGGTACTAAAGTAAGAATTGTTTAAAACGACATGTCGGTAGAAACATTAATAATTTTTATTTTTCAGGTGAAAGACAATGAAGAAAAACTGGAAGTGTGTGCAAATAATGTATTTTTATTTCGAATAATACATTTGTTATGAAAAAATTTCTTTCAAAGAAAAATGACAGCGGTAGACGAGAAGGAACAGATCTATGGGTGGGTGCATCCGGGAGAATCGGGACCCGCGACCTTGTCACCGTGTTGTATGGGGAGCACGGTTGGTATGGATCTCGCATGGGGGTACATCGAGAACGATAGTTTTGATTGTTGACGAAAAAGGGGAGAGCAGGAGCGGGTATTGGGGCGAAATCTCAGTGGAACAGGGGAGGGGAGTGGGTGCGTGTGGGCATGCCCATAGGCTGCGTGAGCCTAGCTCCTAATACTACTCATGACACACCCGGCAAAAACCTGGATATGCCGGACGGATTTGCGAAAAGAAATTTGCTTCCGGCGAAAAGCTCGCGAATGGGAACCTGACTATAGGTTCCCAATCACCCATCTCGGCAATCGCCGGATTTGCCGGCGGAATAGCGATGGGCCGCGAGCGCGGGGGACTCGGCAGCGGTGAGGCCGGCAGCGGTGAGGTTGGCAGCGGCGAGGTTGGCGAGTCTTGCATGGCACTGGTCGAAGAGGTGGGTGAAGGCCACGTCTCTGGAGTTGACGAATTCCAGGAAAAATAATCTCGTTGATCCGTCGCTCCAGCGCTCGATGGGCTAGGTCGCTGAAGATGTTCCGCCAACCCACCAGTTGATGTCCTCGTCCTCGATTCGTAAGGTCAGTACCGTTCGCCTCGTGCTCTGCCCTAGGCGCGGTGCACGGAACGCTCCCAAACCGGACTCTCTGCGATAATGATGACATCGTCATCGGCGTCCGGCGTGATAGAACGTTCCGGACTCTCGGGTGTGTCCGGAATAAAATCTAGAGAAAAATTAACAATTAATATTTGTTGAAATAGATATAAGGAAAATTACCTTTAAAGATGTTCTCCAGGTTATCGACCATGTTGCCACTGTTATGCTCAAAGCTTTTCACTTATTCATGATAAGATCAAATGAGCCAGATTTTTATCAGGTCTAGCTCATTTTATATAGTAATCCTATATTTAACATACGGACGTTAAAATAAATAACACATGCTACTCAGAGCGCTCAATAACGTAAGCTGCTCAAGCAGCTTTACACTTGTACAAATAAAGAATTCCCTAGCATTAGACATTTCCCTTTAAAACTTTGTAATGTACGTTTCTGGAATATTTCGAATTAGCTGACCTATTTCTCTACAGTGTACAAGGTATTTATATAGGTGGAAATTGACTAAAGAAATAATAAAGGCGATATTCTTTTAATGAAACGGATCTTTGTATTTGCTTTTTCTACGTTATTCTCTAAAAAGATGCTGCACATAAACTGGAACATTAAGCAAATTTTCTTTTCGCAAAGGTTCGCAGGAGCACGGCCTCAGCATCCGCACAATCCCGGCAAGGCCCCTCAAAGTTCGCGGGAGCATGGCCTCAGCATCCGCACAATCCCGGCAAGGTCCCCTCCAAGTGCGCGGGAGGCATGGCCTCAGCATCCGCGCAAGGCCCAAGGTCGCGCAGCGTCTCTTATGCACAGTACCTCTTAACGCACAGGGCCTCTGACCGCGCAGGACCGCGGACGCGCAGGACCGCGGACGCGCAGGACCACGTGCGTGGCAGGGCTCACGACCAAACGGGTACCTTCATGTAGATAAGTCAGTTCATCTTGAACCTTGCGATAATGTCATCTATAGTTAGATGGAGAAGCCGAGTGCATTGAGTATTGATGTTGATTGTGTATTTATGTTGGAAACTGATGAAAATAAATACAGCTGTGAACGATAAAACGGTTTCTTTATTTCAATATAATGGTATTATTTATTTATTTATTTCTAAATGGGGAAGGGGTTAACCGGACAAAACTTGTAGCGATTGTTGCAGGTTCGGTCGCGCAGGACCCCTCCAAGTTCGCAGCTGCGCAGGAGTCACAGTAGCTTAGCGCCCAAGTCTGCAGTACCACGGTTGCGCTGGGCCTACGGCCGCGCAGGGCACATGGGCGCGCAGGCCCCTAGGATGCAGTACCCCATATATTAATACTACTTAGGTAAAATAATTTTTCAACAAAAAAATGAACTCGCGTGTTCTGGGTTAATCCGCGTTCTGACCATTTTCACAAAAGAACGAGTGAGAAAGAAATGAAAGTTAGCTTCAATTTAAATAGTCGCAATCCTGCCTTGTGTAGATGGGTCCAGACGTCATTTTTCCACGCCCATGTTGGGCCTACCCCTTTTCTCTTTCTTTTCACACACACATCACCCAAATCTGAGGAAAAAATATATTATCGCCATCTGGTCTTCGACCTGTTGACATTTGCCTTCCGCTTGCGATTCAGATTACTGTAAAAGTTCCTTCGAGAGACAAATGATCACGCTTCCATCTCAGGTTACGTTGAACAGTAATGTTAAAAACGTACCTTTTCTAAGCAAGTCATACAAAAACCCCTCTTACCTCATAAAACTACGCAAGCCATACAAAAACCCTCTTACCTCATAAAACCAAGACCTTACGAAAACACCCCTTTGTCGGCATAACACCTAAACCACAAGCCGCCTGTGTAAGACTTTGTTTTCCACAAGTATAACCATATTTAAATTCTAGCCGTTGTTACGTTGATATGAATACACGACTCTCTTATAAACTTTGCGTCGAGTTATTGTGGTCTAACAACACTCACAAGACCGCCGTCATCGGTAACTCCGTACGAACCTCCGGATAACGTATGTACGTACCACTATTTCCTTGTATGCTGCACATTCATCACGGAACCACCTGTTTCGCGCACAAAACTTCTTGTAAAATTGATTATCTGCAATAATAGTGAACTACAAAATGATCAACAATTGTTTTAAAACGACTTGACATTCAATTGTTTTATGTTGAATTCTGAAAACTATCAATAAAGAAAAAACTTATTGTTAGTTTCTACATGGATCACATCAGTAAGGGTCGTTTCCATATTCAGATTATTCCCGGATTTGGTAATGGAGTGGAAATCAATCATTCTCGCGAACAAGTGCAAATATTTTTATCATCCGCAAAACTCTTATAAATTGTACCTTTTCAATCTCAATGAGATTTCGGTGTCACTTAACGATTTGGATTTTCGATTCGTTCCTGAAACGTACCAACAATGCATGTTGGTCAAGCTTTACCGAAATAAAAAAGCATACTACTGGGAAATCATTTTACTTGGAAAGACGGGTTCAGTTTATATACCTGCTGATTAAAAATGAATTAACAGTGTATCACTGACTGTTCAAATACACGATTTTTTTAATGGAAAGATTATTCTTATTCATGTCACACAACTGACCAGTTAGTTACTCAATCAAAGTGGATATCGGTGAAATGCTTGCTGAAGTCGAAAGAAGCACATTCAACTGTTGCGCAATCAACAATATTAACAGAGAAAGGCAAGCTTACTCTACGACTCGTCTATTCTAAGGAAGCTGGGAACTGCAAGGTTGCTAGACTGATAGCAGCTGACTGATTGCCCCTTTCGTTTTTGGACTCGAAGTATTTTCGAAACGCGATCGCATTCTTGTACCCCCATGCCAAAAAGGACTTGTATCATTCGTTGATGAGCTTTGCGAAGTATGTATTTTTATTGTGCAATCTACTTCTACAACCCTATCGATGTAGTTACAGGGGAAAAGTCAGGGCATTACTTGAAAACCGTCTTGGCCGTGTCGCAATACTGTGGATGGCTGGACGACCAAGCACCACTGGACACTTCGGTGTAAATGGTTCGTTTTTCATTCGCGCTCCCGCTCCAGGTGGTCGGTCCGTCCTTGTGAGGAAACACGTTGTTCTGAATATTGTGGAGTGTACTGAGCATGCTGACCCTCACCTTGTTCGCTTTATTAAAGGCGTTCTATGGGACTATGACTTGCCACAGGATCAAGTAATGGCTATGACATGCGACAACGCAATCGTTAACGCAGCAGCAGTTCGAGAATTTAACGCTGACATCCAAAGTTTATACCCAGGTAGTGCTCACCAGATTGATCGCCACGCTTCCAGCACAATCTAAATCTGACCTGTCAGGCCATCGTGTCAATGACAAATCGAATCAGCTGCGCAAAACAGTTCGTCAAATCCGCTACTCTCATCGTTAAAAAAGGAGCTTTTAGCCATAGTAAAAGTTAATGATGATCAAGGAATCCACCGGTTGATCGAAGGGCCCATGAGTCTAAAAGAGGCCAATTCTTTGAGGCGTCCTGGTACCATTGTTCTGAATGTTAGAACACGCTGGAATAGCAAGTCTTTGATGACAGACCGTCTTCTCCTGCTCAGGCGGGACTTACTGATATTGTTCAGGAACGAGCACGATTTAGTAAGGAGGGACAAAATCATGGCAATAACTTATTCAAAGTGGATGATTATTCGAAAGACAGTATTTATTTCTGTTACGTTTCACTGTACAGTATTTTATTTTCACAGAATCGTTGCAGCCGCTTCTAAAATCGGTAGCCAGGATTAGTAGAATGTTTAGAAGTGATGCTTTCACTTTTCATTTGGTTATTCCGGCTTTAAATAATCTACTTGATTTGTGCAGCAAGTTAAGTGAAGACATCAGAGAGGCCGACTTCAGCAACGTTGCATACACCGTATGTGACTACGTTCCGTCACGCATATCCACAAATCGGGAGGAGTTGATTGATGCTGCACTTGAGGACTTGAACGAGAATGGAACGAGAACGATTGCAACGTGGAGAATCTAAAGGAGGTCGATGTTGGTACACCAACAGGACCACCTGGAGGAAAACCCAACGCATCGGAAAAGAAAAGATAACGAAGAAAAAAGGAAGACGATGAAGTAAAGGCGATTACCCAGTACAACGTAGAATTCGCAATTGAAATGGAATGTAATAACAGTATCACTGTAACCGGATCTTGAAGTAGAAGCCGCCCCCCTTTAAGTTTGTCTGTGGGAAAATACATTCTGATTTGACCACAGAGGAATTTCTTGCTATGTGCGCCCGTGTTGCGAAACGAATTCTTACTCGCCTTTTTAAAAAAACAGAGCGACTTAGCAACAGTAGCACTTGTATTTGATCCTAGGCTGAATTAGACTTTAACAAGCACTACGCCAACGTATCTACGATAATCATTCAAACGTATGTAAAGTACGGTAACTTTACAAGAATACTAACCCCTGATTTTCACTTTAGAAGTACATCACGAAACACAGCGACGAAATCCCTTCTGCAGAGAGCGACGGATCAGGCTTTATCCCACGAGCCACTCGGGCAGCGACATCCTTCAACAGGAAGGAAGACGAAGAGAATTTCGGTTATTTTGAGTAGATGGAGCTTCGTCGCGACACAACCTTCCGCAGTTCCAGCTCGTTGACCGTGACGCGTCCTATTTCCATACGCACCGCAAGTTGGAGGAAAGGCTGTGCGGCCTACAGCTGTGAAGGAAGGCATTTTGAAGTTCACTCACCCAGTGTTGTATAAAAGCTGTCTATGAAATTCTGTGTGCAGGCTAGTTCAACAAGTGCCGAACGACTCTTTAATCAGGCCAGCTTGGTATAGACCAAGATACGCAAGTGCTTATTACATGAATCGGTCCGAGTTTTGGTGTTCCTGCACCAGTGGATTAAAATGTTTCTTAAGATTGCTACCGTGTTGTTACCAGTAGCAAATAGCGGTACTTCTTTGTTATACCCGAATCCTCTTGATTTGCTTGTTCAGAAGCCCTTAAATGGTTAAAAACTGCACTGAAGTGTTAAAATCACATTTCTGCAACCTGCAAACTTAGCAACCTGCGCTTTTTTCTGTTCTATTAAAGCTCTCCTGTTAGTTGTTATAATGTAGCGTATACCACTTTGAAATAATCTTCCAACGAGAAGTCTTTCTTTGAAATAATCTTCCAACGAGAAACTGAATTACTCGAAAATACAGGGATAAACTTGTTGTCCACTGTATCTCTTCTCATTAGAAGTCCCTTAAGTTGAATGCGCTTTAATTGTCATCTCTAGCCCAGTTGGAGACAGTAACACGAAAACGGAACCCAACAGGTAGTTTGCTGAGTTACTAGGGACCAGTAAAATGTCCTTTATGTATTTCATTAAGGTACTTTCTTATACGTTTAGCTAGTTAGCTGAATAAAAACAAGTTCACAACGAAGGCGAAGAGCACACTTGTATTAATAACAAAATGCATGTGGGGTTTACGCACAGTACACTAACTTTTGTAGCAGAAAAGGAAAACAATTCAAATCGTTTGTATTTTTTTTAAATGCAGGTGGGATGTCACCGCCTCAGGCCTGCTTTAAAGCAAGGAACAGTCAAGGTCAAAGACGGGTTCGAAGCTGGCATAGCCAAAGCCGGGCTTTCGGGATCCCTATGAAAATGTAAACAAAAAAAGCAATAAAATATATTTTTAGACACGTTGATCCTAAGAACTAGAATATTTTCTCGGCGTGCAGAACCCCTATTGAAGCAGTGAAAAGCTGAGATGAAGCAGTTTTACTCCAGCCTCAACAATGGCGTGCCTTCCAATTAATTTATCGATTAGGAGACACCAGGCGTGAATGGAGGCAGCTGGTGGTGCAGAGAGTAACTACGAGTCGCATGCCGCCATGGGTTCCATAGCCAACGAATTTGCCGACAAGTTCTGATGGTAAGTACATTTTGTTTGACTTAATTGATATTTTGAAACTTTGTATTCTCTAGAACCTTTTCCTTCGTCGCAGCGTGCATCAAAGTTGGAATGTATGGAGGTATTTCCCCCGCCATGTCCATCGCCAGCTCCATCGGATATGACCTGACGGGAAGGTAAATATGTTTGTACATTAAAATTTTATTTGCATGCTCATCTTTTATGTAATTTTGTATCGAGAGTGATTTGGACGAAGACACTCTAACGCTGGTCAGGAGTACGACGACGACGATGATGAACACTCGACAACGGAAGAGAAAGAGGACAACACCTTTTACCAACGCAACCGCGAGTATAACGATGTACAGTAGAGGGCAAAAAAAGGGTAGGGACAGCGCGCTTAAATGGCCCGTGCATATCCAGGCAAGCGCCAAGCTCCTTCCGCGGGGTTATGCTTTTGCCAACAGTCGAGGCAAGCGGGGAGAAGACGACCCTTTTTAAGCACTACCTGGGCATGCCCGCGCGCATTGTACCTGTTTTCCCTTCCTTTTTTTGCCCTCTACTGTACCGGGTAGGTATAAAGATTGTTATGCCGGATTGGCGTGACAACTTTGCTATGCGTGCACGCGCAAATGGATGTTATGGCTAACGAGCTCGTTAGCTCAATCCATTCCTAACTACATCGCGCACGTTAATTCATTCAATACGACTGAACCTGCAGGCTTAAAAGCGTAATATGTTTACCTTCCTTTTCTGGAAGGACCAGAATTGTGCAGTACATGTAAACTATTGTTTTTCGTGTTGAACATAATCACACGAAACATCGTAAAAACAATGTAAAAAAATTCAATACATTTGTGAAATGGGAACGCTGCGTTGATTTTCATTTAAACTTCTTTTTCAGGTTTATTAATTCTTTCACAGGATTTAGATGCACCGAGCGTACGACCTTGGTACGCCGAGTAAACCTAACTCGGAGCGGTTAGTCCATCCACCCACTATCGTGCTCATAATTTTAAAAAATAAAAGTGACACAATGTAAAAGTTTTTTCCAATACAGTGGTGAAATGGAAACTACTCTTCTCATTTGAACTATAAAACTTTACTTTTTCAGGTTTAATAAGTTTCCTCATGGGGTTCAATTTCACCGAGCGCGGGATCTTAGTACACCGCGTCAACCCAACTTGGAGCGGGGAGTTCATTCGCCCGCTCTCATGGTCATAGATTTTAAAAAATTAAGTGACACAATGTAAAAGTTGTTTCAATACAATGGCGAAACGGAAAATACTCTTCTGAGATACTTTTTCAGGTGGAATTAAATTTACCCTGCGTCGCGACTACTCCTCTCCACTGCATCCTATAGACAACATAAAGATTGTAACTTTAAAGTTTTTTGTTCCAAAATATTTGCTATTCTTTGAAAACTAATTGTATTGTTAGAAAATTGAGCATTTTGAATGATTATCCTGGGAACTAGGAACTAGAATGTTTTCTAGCGTTTGCTGACTTTTTCTTTCATATTTAGTTTCGAAAACAGTTACATTGCAGAGCTAAATGTCTTTCTTCGAATTTGCATAGATGATTTGTTTATTCGGTGTATTGGAAACCAATTATGCGTAAGTTATCAAATACAAATTTGCTCATTATTGTTCCGTGTATTGAAATCTCATGTGCATGTGCAAAGGCTGTTCGCCATCTGAAATTGGGCGTAGTCTCAGTATTAAGACTACAGAGTGTCTTTGGAATTTACACGTCTTCAGGGGGAAATATTGTTTTGACCTGTACGAAAACGTTTATCTGTATGGTGTCGACTTTCTCGATAGTTGTCCATCGATAGAACCTTTTACCTTCCTGCGGTAAAAAGGATTTAAAATATATATTTTCACTCTATGTTGTAAAATTAAAAACTTAACGTAGGTTTCAGCGAGGGGGTAAATTTAAACTCGTTAATGAATCTACTGGTTACGACGAATCTCCTGTTGGTATCTTTTGATATAAACCAGCTTAAAACTAACTTTTGGCCGTTTTCGCTAGACATCTTGGGTCAATCATGACATTTCATATCCGGTTGAGGATGAATTTTTCGACAATGCTGTGGGAAAAGGTAGTTTTGCATAAAAGTTTAAATACCTTTCTTACAGCTGTTGTATGGTGTCACGGCTCGTGCTTGCTTATTGGAGTCATATTCTCATTGGATTTATAGTCGGCATTGTTGTTTTCCTTTTGGTAAAATTAAATACGGACCGCAAAATTATAACCATTATATTGAGCAAAAGAGAAACTAACTAACAAACTACATCACTGTAGGTGCTGCTATAGGCTCGTCAATTGATAATATTGTGTAATTATTTGCGAACAGCTTGTTTCTTTACTCTCTAGAAAGCATATTTTGCTCAGGCTGCTAGATGACGTATGCTTCCACATCGAAAAAAATATTAGGCCAGTTTGAAAGGAATCAGCTGATGACCGCGTTTTTTTAAACTTGTGTTTGAATGTGTGTATCATGACTGCTCGCCAATCAAAACTATGGATTTAGTTAGATCAAACGCAGTTTGATATAAGTGGTAAAGATACATAATCTCAAAACTGTTATTAAACTCATTTTTTTAGATTGCGCCTAAGTTATATCATGCCGGGAATGTAACCGGTACGAGCGGTGCGTGTATGTGGAAAATGGGGCGGGTAAGGTGGGATGCACCTTCCAAATTAAAGTGGGAGACAAATATCGGTGGATTTCTAGACGGGTAATTTGTGCATCACTCACCCGCCCCATTTTTTCCTCCAGAGAAGCATCCGCGGTTTTTGCTCTATCTGATACAACAGCGACACCAGTCCCATCAAGGGCTGGGAATGGTTCGAGTCGACTCCATAAGGTTAAGACGAGTCGAGTCAATTCGTTATGTTTACGGCGAGTCGAGTCGAACCGTTACCAGCCCTAGTCCCATCAATGACAGCCGCTAAGATTGTTGGGCTAGTCGGTAAGTTTATAATCTAGTAACAATCTTGTGTTTGCAAAATGTAATTTTCGTGTTTATATAATAATTTATCTCTACTCGATACATGGGGGCATGTATCAAGTAGAGATAAATTATTGGGAGAGGGGGTTTGATTCGATCTTCGTGCTAAGATATTGAAGTAAGGCAGCGCTGTAATCAAGATTTGTAGCAATATGCGGCGTGGCAATCAGCTAAAAAAGATTTTGTGGCAACATAATATGTTTCATTTTACTCGTTTTTGTGTCAACTCATTTGTGCTGAGCAACGGCAGGCAACCGAAAGAACATTTATCAACTTATTACATATGCAACTGGCCCCCCATAGTCGCGCAGCCCGGGAGCGATGCAGGCGACGCAGCGCGCGGGGCGGACCACGAAGAAGAGGAGGGGAATGGCGGGGCCCCCGCGATGGCGGCAGCACCAATGCTGGGAGTTCCCGAGCCAACGGCGGCACCGGCGCCCAAACTGCCGGCGGCGGCTGCGGAGAAAGAAGAGGGAAGTCATAGAAGAACAGCGATACAAGCCAAGGAGCAGGTGGGAGCGCCCGACCTCACGGCGGCACCGGCTCCAGAAGGAGATGAAGGAAAAGGGGAGGGAAACGGCGGAGCCCCCGCGATGGCGGTGGCTGTAGCAGCATCTGCTCCTGAACAGCCGGCGGCGGAGGTCTAGCGGAAGGGTGCCGAGTTAACGGCCCATACAGACCTTTACGGCCAAGTGCCCGGAAAACAGAAGTGCTAGCGAAAACAGCAATGTCGGAAATATCGAAGTGCCGACGAAAGGGGAAGAATTAAAACCCAAAAACGAGAGTGCTGCGTATATCAGAAGAAAAGGTACGGCTTTCAGCGTTCATCTGTATGTATCGGACGCCGAGATCCGGTACGGGCGGTTGTAAGTGGTTTATCGGTATCTCCGTGTCTAGTTGTTGGAATTTAAAACTTGTCGTAAAACGCATATTGTCACTCCTGTTTTATCATCTGGACTTTTATCAAACAGTACATCACGCTGATGTCAAACGGTGATGGATGACGCGGAAACGACGTTTTAAATCTCATCCATTACTCTTCAAACAACCCAGAAGCTTTACACTGAATTCTTCTAGTCTTTAATCATTTCTTTTTAACTATATTTTTTTATTTCATTTTTCTCTCCTTTTTTCGATTATTTCCCTTTTCATAGATATATATTTCTCTTTTAATAGTTTTTCTTATTTTTTTCTAGCAAACACTTCAGTCCACTAACCCGTTTTCACCACTACTTCCAAACCATCTTTTTCTACTCTGCCGAACTACGCCGCAATATTAACCAGGAGACGTTATCCAGCAAGGATAGCTATTGTGACGCAAATTTTCCGCCGCGTGTGCAGAAAACGCGTCCCCGGGTTCCTGGGAAGTCGTGACAGGGGTAATGGTGAGTAAACTTGTATTACGCCGGGCACACCAGCCAACTCTACTTGGGTTACAATGCTCACAGTGGTACTCTACTTCACAACAGTCAACTCTCACTGCCACCATTAAACCATACTCGATTCTA
>JAHZNP010001723.1:0-15319 GCA_020615345.1 Triops cancriformis | reverse complement strand
GATTCCTATATCGAAAGGGAGTATAACTGTTAAGTTTTCGTTTAGATATTTCAAGTCTACTATGTATTTTTAAAAAAGGCTACCTATTAGTTTTCTTATGGCAAAACACACGGACAAATCGCACTACACCCAAGTCCAAATTGTATCCGCGGTATCTTGTTTTGGACAGTCGGAGGAGCCTCCAGTTTTCATGGGTGTTTGGTGTTATTGTTTGTGTTTTTCAAGCGTACAATACCTCATTTGATAGTCAGGACACCAGGCCATCTAACGAGTATAGTTTTAGGCTACAATTTTGTCTCCACGTGAAGTGAAAAATAAACTACAGAAAAGTGTCCACACTGTCCCATCCCTCCTCTACGTTTGGTCAACAAACCATTGATTAAAGGTGCAAATTGTCTTTGCCCTTCTATGTTTAAGCTTTCTGTATACAATCATGTTACTCAATAAACACAAGAACGTCAACAGGCTGTAAGCCTACGACGTAATCTTATATAAAAAAAACTTAAAAAATACTCCCGCTTAGCATTGTATACATAAAAAGGCTTGACATGGATCGGTCAAATCCACTAAAGGAGCTTGAAGTTGATTTAAGTCCTTTTTTTGTCTGGATGTGATTTGGATTTGGACGTGCATTCTGGCGGTATGAAGGCTTGGACTTGGATTTAGATTTGTCATAATAAAAAGGAAAGGTCTTGGATTTTGTTCATGCTCATTTATAGGGGATTAGGCACAAGTCTGGTAGCCAGTCTTTCATATAATCACTCGCAACTGTACAGGTATTTTCTTTTGCAGATTGGGTTACAGAACATGGTTGAGTTACGAATGTTGCTGTTATAACGCTTCGGCGTAGTCTACGTTGTTACCAGCGGCTTAATTACTAAAACAAGTCGACCATTTCACAATTATGGAAGGACAAGATTTCGAAATCTACCTCAATTGGCGAGGTGTTTGCCCCTAATGCTACGTGTACGTTGGTTCTGTGGCATGATGACAGATTTGACTATCAGAAACGGAAACGGAAGTAGGGAGCTTGCAAAATTTCGGTTCTCGTGAAAAGGGTACGGAGAAAGGGAAATCAAACTTGACAAGAGTCTAGTAAGTGGAAAGGAAAGCAATCAATGCTGTACCCATTAAACCATAAAATATTGAAAATCTTTCAATATTAACTAACTAGATTTTATTTTCCTAGTTCTTCCCAAAATCGTACGTGAAATACTTATAAAGCTGTAACTGTCTTGGACAACCTTCCCCTGATAAACAAAATAAAGAAGAAAAACTAGATTACTTTGCATTTTTTCATTGTTTACACTTAATTAAATGTATCCGCAAAAGTCCCATAATCTGTTAAGAAACAATAGAGAATGGTATGAGCCAAGCTTTTTACCATTTCTGCATTGTATATAATATACTAACTTTTCAAACTTTTGTTAATCAATGACGTGCACCCCAAATCGATGTATCACAAAATATGCGATGGGTACAAATCATGTCGACATAGTGTCCCGGGAATCGGTAAAACTAGTAAACTGGTGCCAGTTGTCAAACTTTGTACTGAAGAGGGTTGAACTTTCGAAGTCACCCTTTTTCGTCGAAAGTTCGGACTCGACACAGAACAAATGGGAGTTCGACAAAAGACCAACTTATGACCAACTAACACGCAAAAGTTCCTAATCGAGTCTTGAAGAAGGCAAAGAAAGGTAGTTTTATTCAGGGTTGAATGCAGGAGAAAAAAATCCGTTACAGCGTAAATTATAATTGAGATTTCAGTTGACTTTACAGGGGTAAGTATTTTATTTACCGCGATAGTTGTATTCGGTAGAGGTAAAATGAAGTATAACACGAATTGCGAGTGAACACTGACTTCTCTGATTAAAAAAGTGAACTGTAAATAGATACTACAGAAAGTTAGGACTTTACGAGTATTAGATAAAGATTCGATTATTCAGATTAACATTACTTTTTACCTTACACAGTTAGTAAAAAACTGTTTCTGTAAGTAGTGAGCAAAAAAAACTGTGCTTACCAAATCACAAAGTAGGCCTGAGAAACGGCTCGGCTTGACATTGACCGGCTTCGGCTCGGCTCGGCTTCGATAAAGAACGGTTCTCAGTCGGTCTGAGTGGACAGCCAAGTTTTACTGTCTTTGACCAGGGTAATTTTGTAACCATACGAACGAAAGGTAAAAGAAGAGAAAAGGGTGAAACGGTGAAAGACATATCGCTACGCTACGGTTGTCTTTCTGCTTTCGGCTCGGCTCGGCTTAAGGGTACCGGCCAGACTCGTGCCGATTTGAACTTGAGGTGGATTTAAGACTATTTTTTACGAAGCGAAGGCTTGGAAATTCGTGACAAGCTCTTTTTGCAATGATTTGAACTTGAACTTGATTTGAGCACCGGCCGTTTGCAATGATTGGGAAAGGGCTTAAATAGAAAGCGGGTGTTTCTAGGCGGATTTTAAAGCTCTTTTTTTGGAATACTCGTCAGGAGAAAATTACATCCTTCTAATTATTTTCCCTTCACAATAACGTACAAAAAAGATTATGAAACTGTACGCTATTTTCTCTGGCTGATGTTAGCTTTTCTTTATATCGTTTCAAGGAATTTTTCATACTTCCGGCGTAGCAGTTAATGACACATTGAGTTAGAAAGTCGGCCTAAGTACCGTATAAATTGGGTTTTCTTTGTGTAAAAAACAGTTAACATTTGGTTTTTGCAAAATATGGAGGGGCCTTGCGTATACAAATATTTCTCCTTCGTAAAGGGCTATAGTCTTAGTGACACAACTTTCAAAGTTAAATGCAACACCTGTTCTGAAACGTAATCTACGTAATTAAGATGTAATAGATTGTATACTTAAATGTGCAGTTATGCTATTTATACGTTTGTTTGTATTGGAGCAATATGTTACGTTTGCTGGGTTGGGCGCATTTATTCTGCTTAGGTATGTTTGTATGGAAATAATAAATGGCAAGGCTTGACAAGACTTGGTAAAATCACCTAAAAGGGCTTGAGATTGATTTAAGCTTTTTTATTCCTGATTTGCTTTGGATTTGGATTTTTGTGTCTCGCAGGACATAAGTCTTGATTTGGATTTGGATTTGTCAAAAGAAAATCTAATGGTCTTGGATTTTGTTAAAGTTCATTTTTTTGGGCTTAGGCACAAGTCTGGTACCGGCTTACGGCTCGGCTCAGCTTAAGGGCATCTGCTTACGGCTCGGCTCGGAAATTTTCAAGCCGAGCCGAGCCGTTCTCAGCCCTATCACAAAGGTCTAAGTAATCCTACTGAGGCTGATCTATTGTACAATACACTCATTAGGAGTAAAAAGGCCAATCGGTTACCAATCGGCTTCACCAATCGGTTACGAATTGAAAGGTCGACCTCGAAGTTTGAAAGCGTTCCCCTTGTGAGAAAAGCGTATGACTGACATCGCTGAATTAGTTAAATAAATAGAATAACATTTTAAAGTAAACCGTTTTCCTTGAGGAAGTTTCCAAAGTTCTGTTTGATTACGTATTAAGAGGGGATCTGCAAAGGTAATAAGGGAAAACTATCCTAACGTACTGTTTCCTAACGGATTAATATTAACGGATTATAGTGACTTTTCATTGAAAATTACCTTTACGTTTCATTCGCACCCTAATAGAAGAACCGTTCATTTAGAGAAGAGAGAAAAAGTACAGGCATCACATCAGGTTCAATCAGATTAGGGTAACTTAGGACTCAGCTACGGTATGGAACTTTCATAAACAGAATTTCGACTTCAGGTATACAAATTTCGAATCGAGTAACCAGCAATAACCGCGTCCTGCCGTGTCACATGATCTCAAGCGATTGGTTTAAGAAACTTGCAGTGATGCCATATCCAGCTAACTGACATGAAGCTGGTTTAAAGGTCAATTTTGCTAAATTTTACCTCGCGTTACTTTTAAGAGCTTGCGGTAATGACAGCGGTAAAATATCTACCGCGGTAATTACCGCGATAAAGGGAGGACCGCGACAATTCAACCCTGTTTATAGTTAAGTTCTATTGTAACGTGATCCCACTACAATCATAATTTCCTCTTCGAAATGTCCCCATTACCAGCTAAACGCTGCTACCTCTTCTCACACAAGGTTGCAGCAGGCTAGCAATAATCACATGAACAATGATTTTCAAGGACATTGACTCTCTCTGCACTGCGTTCGAGTTGCGCTTATAAAACCCTATGAAGAGCGCTCCCCACATACACTACATATCCACTCTCCCAGAATGAAACTGTTGCTAATGATCTTTCTTTGGTCGCCAAGACCTAGGTTTTTACCTCAAGCTGCGGAAATAGGTAAATTACTTTCAAATGAGCGTACTTTAAATTGACGGTTAAACTCGGCAGTTATTTTGCATGACGGATCGCACAAGCAGTTTGAATCATCAATGGAATGGCCCCAAAGACTGACCATGGTTTTCAGGGAATTAAACTTTCGAGTACCAGATTTTCAGTTAACTGAGACGACATCCCTCCTTTATCGTAAAAGTCTAGAATTACCAGAAACTGCAAATTCTATTACAGTGTAAATAGTTAAAAGGTTTGGCGTCGGAGATCAGAGAAAATTACTTGGACTAATCACGATGGCACGGTATGGGCGAAGCGATACATTTCAATCGGTAGCGAAGAGAATGTTCCCGCGTGTACCAATTCTTCAAATCGACACGGAGTATTGTCACGAACCAGAGCGATTACTCATTACTTGGCTTAAAGTAAACTACTTTAAATTGTGTACTTAAACAATGAAAATGTTTTAAAAATTGTTGCGTAGCTCTGCTTTTCTTAGAATTGTTTGACACTTTACTAGTACATGGAGGCAGACCTGGGCAAATTCATTGGAAAGTGAAAGTCATTTCAAGTCAAATTCAAAATTATGTTCTGTAATTCAAGTCAAGTCATTTCTGACATTTCGGAATCTAAGTCAATCCAATTCAAATCATGTTCATTTTTTTCGGTTAAAATCAATTCAGTTCAGTCCGTTTCAAGTCAAATCAAATTCTATTCAAAGTTAAATCAAGTAAACCTCTGCCTCTGGTGACGCAAATGTGTATTTTACTTTGGAATATGCCCTCTAGGTAGACTGTTCCTGCTTTTTCTATGCGTTCCGGAGGTGGGTTGAACAGATTAACAGGAATAGGTTGTCTCATTTACCTTCCCCACTGCATCTGAAATTTGACTCCAATGTAAGAATCCCGCAATGTCCGTTTCGTTCACGCATTGCTACACACGTTGTAGACGCGTACCAAGAAAAGTATCGACGTAATATCCTGAACGGACGCACACTCCGGCTCGGTGTTTTGAACGTAAAGTCGAACAACCTGATGGAGGGACAGTAGCAGTTTTGAAATGTTTTCTTTAGAATTCGTTGTCTTGGATCTATGGAGACATAAAGAACCCCAGAACTCTCAAGTTTACGGGGGTATTATCTATGCACATGGAATCTGTGGCGCGAGCATTAAATTACACGTAAGGATCTTGCAGCACCTTTCCTACAATTAGGCCACCTTTTGAATTCTTTTCCTATCCCTCCCAAAGTTAAATAAAACTAATTATCACAGTTTTGTGCTTGTAATCCCTGAAGACCAAAAAATTGGCACCAAAACTAGCAACGGATCGTGGGATGGTTTGTTCGGATTGATCACGAATAAAGTAAAGATCTATATCATGAAAACGGAAAAAGTAATAGTTTTCTTAAGCAAATCGATTTAATGGGATATGCTACAAGTTTTTGCGAGAAAGATACGAAGTCGTAGACTTTATATTTGCGGGCTACGACAATACGTTTGCCTTTGTGATTCCTCCACCGGACGTCGAGCGAAACTGGTTAGCTAGCTCTCAGCCCTACCACTACAAAGTAATGACACACTGCTTTTCGAATAACATCAGACTCTCAACAGTAGCAGGAAATGTTGAAACTTTTTCGCAGATTCTCGAACAATTTTTTTGGCACATATGTTAGGGTTACTCCTGTTTTAAAGGAGTAAATAATCATTATGACACAACCGTGTACTAGATGCGCCGAGCATCAAACCGTACCTTAATTAGTTCTTCTTTAGGTATGGATATGCATGGCTGGATCCTTAATTGTATTGGGATTGGTTGCGGAATTTAGCAACTATGCACAAGTTAAACAAAATCGTTTAACCAGAAAGTCTTGGTTGCAACACGTATTTAACTACCTTCGTATACTTCTGAATCAAGGTAATTCTTTAAAATCTATTAATGCTACGGTGCACCTTATCGTGATATAGGGGAACCACATGTTAACGGCTTCAGCATGAATTTCGCAAAAGCTACTGAGTATTTCATTAAGCAAGTTCAGCAGTAAACTTTAAAATTGCAATACGTAATGCAAATCGTCGAATTTGCTTTAAAAGTATTTACTCGATTTGTAAAAAGAATGAATCAAATTTCAGTTTTTTTGGGGGAATTTTTTTTTAAATATCTGGCCTCAAAGTACAGTACACTAAAGCACCGTTTACCTAATTTATTGGCGAAAACGAAATTCAAATCCGTCGGTTAGTTTCGGATTTATCATCTAAATAGTTGTTTGAAATTTCATAAGTGATAACTCCAAAACTAAATGTCAGGTTTGAATTCCGTTTTCGGTAAACAAATACGTCTAAGTGGCTCTACTGAACCTTGCTATCAAATGCGTGGAATTGCTTTTCTGCAAAAAAACCCTGAAATGTGACTCGCTTTTCACAAACTAACTAACAACTTTCCAAAAGAAAATCTCCATAATGTGCACTAGATATTTTGAACCGAAACTTTACTGTCGAGATTTTTGTAACAAAATACTGAGTAGTTTTGACATAATCACTGCCGCCGTTTAGCACGTGATTTAGGGCTGAGAAACGGGTCGGCTCAGTTAACGGCTTGGGCTCGGCTCGGCTTGATTTTACCGGTTTCAGCCTGGGTTAACTATGTAATCATTGGAACTCGAGGAGAAAGAAGAGAAAAGAATGAAATAATGAAGAGTTATGGTAAACGTTCACGAAGTCACATTTCCATTGAGCAGCTTTCAAGCATAATGAAAGCATAGCGTCTAAGGACGAAAGTGCAAATATTAATATTATAGCGAAACGCTTTATCGTCTTTCCTATCTAATCAGTGACATTATATATGTTCAGGTTTTCATGTTTTTCTCTTATAACATAGGTGTAGTTTTCTACCGTATGTGTTTTCTCCTTCGTGTGGTATTCTTCTACAAGTGGTTTTCCCCTACACGCGGGTTCGACTATTTGTTTTACATAACGCTGTCTTAAGCTTTTTCTATTAGATTTAAGTAACGGCTTAAGGCTCGGCTTGGAAGTTTGGCAAGCCGAGCAGAACCGTTCTCACCCCTATATGTGATTTCTTTGTACCACACTTAGGTGCACCGTAGCTTTTAAAGGGCAATGGACACCAAACAACAACTTTATCTTATAAAAAAAGAGCAAAAAATCTAGTTTCCAGATTTAAGTGTCTTTTTCTCAGCTGCGAAATAATAACGAAGATATTTAAGAAATAAGAAATCTGAAATTCAAATTTTCCCGTCCGTGACGTCACGCTCCTCGTGGGCGGGAAAAGGCCAAAACTTTGAAAATAAATATCTCTCGAACGGCTGGTCAGAAAAAATCGAAACAAAATTCTTTATTCATAGAATAATGTGTATTATAATAATCCATCAAAATATCTACATGCGTTTTTGGTGTCCATTGCCCTTTAAAGAACTTGTTGGTGGTTGTGGTGTTTTAAGACGAACCGTGTCGCGAAGCGACACATTATCGTCTTCGGCTTTCGTTGTCGCTGTTCTTGGTTATTTTATGACTAGACATTATATGGTGTTCGCCCTTTAAAGAGCAATAGACACCTAAAACCAACTTTGTCTTATAAAAAAGAGCAAAAAATCTAGTTTCCGAATATATGTTTCTTTTTACCAGGTGCGAAATAATAACGAAGATATTTAGGAAATAAGACATCTAAAATTCAAAGTTTCATGCAGTGACGTCACGATTCCCAAGGGCGGGAAAAGGCCAAAACTTTAGAAATAAATATCTCCAAAACGGCTGGTCAGAAAAAATCGAAACAAAATTATTTATTCTTAGATGAATGTGTATTGTAATAATCCATCAAAATCTCTATTTACGTTTTGGGTGTGCATTGCCTTTTAAGTTCCCCACTTAAACTCATGCTCGGGGCAGATGCGTTGTAGCACAAGTTTTCTAACAGATTTATTAATGTTGTGCTCAGGGGCATATTTAGGGAGGTTGGGGGTTTCGACCCCCCCCCCGAAATTTTGATTTTATAATGGGGAAGATAGCGGATAGCGGAATGACCAAGTGTCCAAAAAAAATCATATTAACCCCCACCCCCACCCCTCCCCCCGAAATGAAATCCTGGATACGCCACTGGTTGTACTTAAAGGTGGCGATTCTACAATTAACCATGCTCCCAGCCGACTTCTGGTGGGCGTCTGGTGCATATTTGCTTTGATAGCCATCAATCTGTACACATCAGTGCTGGTCGGCTACCTAAGCTTTCCACGACTAAAACCACTGGTCAAGAGCTTGGAGGAGCTGGCGCAATCCAACCAAGTCCGCATGATGTTTTTTAGCAATAGCGCTCTCAATACCATCTTCACGGTACGCAAAGAGATCACCCGTGTCACTTTTTTATAAACACACATTCACACAAGTAAACTTTAGAATCCCAACGCTACCGGTGACGTAGCAATTATCGCTGGACGGTCTCGACATCATCCCGAAGATTACGTGAAAAATTCTGAAACAGCTGTCGACGAAGTAGCTACGAAAGGCTCGCGAGTTTATCTAGATTCGTTACCGTACGTGCACGGGTCCTTGGCTTTGGATTACCAGAAACATGGATTTTGCAGAGTATCTATGGTGCGCTTCAACTTCTTTACAGTACCAGCTAGTTACGGTGTGCCTAAGGGCAGTCCTTACTGGCATTTTCTGTACAACGCGTACGTATGAACCTTATAGGAGGTAGAATTTTTCTAATAATTTTATACGTTTCTAAAACGTAGACGAGCAAGAGTTGTCGAAGTGGGAATCTTCCAACAAATCAGTAAAAAGTTGTTACAGCATAGTCCTTGCGTCGACATGATGGGAATTGCCCCTTCTAGCGCCCGATTAAAGCTAGCTGATCTTTGGAGCCCATACATTCTCGCCTTCATTGGGATAGGGTTTGCGTTTTTCTGTTTTCTCCTTGAAATTGTATCGAAAAGAGTGTTTGACAATCTTTCGTAAAACGTTCCACTGACACGGTGAGTAGTAAATAAAAGTAGCCAAACGGTTGTGTTAGACACGATTCTGCGAGGACGCACTTTAAAGGCACGGCAATCCAAAATTTTGAGTGTAACAAACAATACTTATCTAATATAGTAGTGTATGTGAAATACAGTAATACCCTATACACGTGCAATACACTCGTAAATGAAATACAAAAGTTCTAATCGAATCAAATCAAACTTAGCTCAACACAGTAACGTTCAGTATCTTTTCAAGCCTTAACTCTCCCGTAAGACAAGGTTACACTCAGGGGCGTCGCGACGGGGGGTTTTGAGGGGTGCCCCTCCCCCAATAATTGTTGAGAAAGCCGAGTCGGTAAAAATTTTGGTTGTCGTCGATTTGGAAATCGAAAAGGTGTGTTTAAATACTAGAGAGTTTAAAATACTACTTAAATAACTGTTTCCATACTATAATGCTTGATTAAAAATTCTCACAGTAGTCTACAGTTGTTAAAATCATCAAGTCCAGTCGGTAACACCCCCCCCCCCCACACACAAAAAAAAGCAGACCCCCTCGCGACGCTCCTGGTTATACTATAGTCTATATGGCGTGGAGTCCAAAACAATGAAATAGATTATTCTTGTAGAGTTCAGGCCTTCAGGATAGTTATTCTTTTAAAATTGGTTGTTGTCAACAAATTTTTGTTAAATTGCTTACGACTGAAGAACAGTGTATTGTATCTTCTGTATTGGCCGAATCTATGATAATTTTGACAATTTTGTTTGTTTGTTTGAGCCGATGAAGCACATTTACAAAAGTGAAACCGGATCTAAGAAGATCGAGATTCTATAAGATCCAATCATTCAACCTACCACTTTTCCTCTCCGGTCGTCTTTACAAACTGAACATCTCCATATATTGTCTTACAGTGACGTCACAAGTCCTGTTTAGCGAAAAGATGCACACATTTCGTTGTTTTTAGTGCCCAACATAAATAAGCAAACAACTTTAGTCATCGAGAAACAAGACAGAGATGTTTCAATTTGCCAGTGTGGCCGGAAAAGATTTTCGGTGACTTCCCGATAAGAAACTTGACTTGATACGAGTCATTTCTGACTTAACGTTTGAAGTCTTAAATTAAAAGTTTAAACTAAATCGTTAAATGTGAAAAGTTTAAACCCTAAAACTAACGTTATAAGATAATAATTAATAAATAAAGATCCGGAACTATCCCGGGTATTATTTGTCTTTGAATTTTGTTATTGGTGTTTCTGCTAGATGGCGCAAGATTCCTTCCGGAGAACCACCACTTTCTGTCACGAAATTTAAGCATTTGTTTACCTGTGAGTTGACTGACAATGTGAGCTTCAAAACGAGCCATTCACATGATTCTGGTGCGTAATTTTACGTATCATATTAACGATATTTCCTCGCATATTGTCCACACCGAATTTTTGTTTTTTTAACTGTTCGACAGTTCTGAAGTTTCCAACCCAGTCTGCATACGCTTACGTTACCATTCCTAATAAAATTTTCCCGCGCTACAGAATGTTAGGACAAAAACAAAACCCCTGGCAAATAGTTGTGCATATACAGACAATGCAAATATTGCTGAAAGTTAATTTTAGTTAGGTTAGATTAAATAAGGTCTAGTTAGATACTTAACACAGTTTTCCTGCTAAAAAAAACTGGCTAGAAACCAAGAAATGTTCGGTATAATTGCTAAAAAAATACAATTTCTCTCTCGTTATGCATGGAGCATTTCAAACCGTAACAAAATCCCTTTTAGTCTAATTTTGGCCTTGTACCCTCGCTTTGTTCATTACCGCCAAAAAATTTTCGACGGAGTCTTAAATCCGTCGTGCACTAAACCGACGCCTTGCCAAGGAAACATAGCTATCTGCAACTAGAAACAGTATTACTGTACAAAATATTGCTTTTTTGTGACTTGCGCCATGAATCATTCTTATTACACGTTAATCTGGTAATTTATTAGAATACCTTTCGTATACATCTTAATAGTGATTCCTAAAAAGGTATAGAAACAGAACTTGACCGTTTCAACAGTCTTCTTTTGACTGTCGTGAGTCATGGAAGTAGTTTTTTATTTTTGTCTTTTTATTTATTCATGCTTTGTTTATTAGTAATTTATTTCATTATTTATTTTCCCTTATTCGTTCTTAGTTTTTTATTTATTTATTTATTAATTACTTCCATTTATTAACTCCTTATTAATTAGTAATTTATTTTATTAATGATTTTCAGTCATTCATTCTTTATTTATTATTCTTATTTATCTCAACTTTTTTAGGCTGACCTGTGGAGAAAATTCTCGCAATTTAACGTATAGCATGACCTTGTGGAACAGATCTCGTATCATTAGTCTTTCCATAGGAATATTTTATTCAAACGCACACTGGGTTGCAACCCTCACACGAAAGGAATTGTCGATCATTCTGAATATCCGTTCATCTACCAAGTCAATGCTCCACCTCCCGGCTGCAAGTGTGTTAAGAGGTAGTTTACCCTAACCTAGTTTGTAACTAACCGTAACCGGCATCGATCAAATTATTCCTGACCGTTCAAAAATCTACCACTTCTAAGCAGCCTACTCCTTATTGGCATTCTCATCTTTTGCGTAACTCCCAAACCTCGCATCAATTAAAAAGCCAACTTATGGTACTTGCAACTTTTGATGGATGGGGGGGAGGGGTAAAACCCTTCGTGGAATTGCGAAACGCCTTCTAGCCTATGCCTAGACTACCTTCATCTGCTTAAGAAATGGAAATGCTTGTTTCACGGTGTGATTCAACCCGTAATGTATACTCTTTTCAAGTCATTGTCGAGTATGCTTACCATCGGGTAGGCTTACCATAAGAAACGGGTATGTGGTAAGGCGTATTTGCATGAGTACAGTACCAGTTTTTTATGGACATTCGGGCTTCCCTGAGGGCGAGCAGACTTGATTAGCGGCTGCTGACGGAAGTTTTCTCTTCGCAAAGAATAAGAGGGCATCTTCTTCTTCGTCATCGTGTTCTTCGTGAGGAAAGGGGCGGGTCAGGCTAGGAGGATAAGGTTTTGCTAAGTAGGGGGAGAAATACAGCCTTGTTGATTGCCGATGTAAGCTAAAGTTGTACTTAACAATAGGGAGGAGACAGACTCTCCTTTCTATTGTAGGGTAGAGTGTAGCGCGGAAATTCGGTGTATATCACCCAACCGAGGGTACCACGCCTTCTTTTCTTGGGGGGGGGGAAGGCTGAAGCGAAGGGATCAGGAAACCTCCGTTGGGTTCCTAAACTCCCGAAAAAGGGCATCATCATCATCATCATCTCCTTTTTCTGGCCAGTGTTTTCCTTGAATGGAGCTGAGTGGAAGTTTGGCATTGAATAAAGAAAAACATCGGCACGAGGAGAACGAGTGTGTGTGTGTTCTTACTACCTTTTATACTGCGAGCCCAGGCAAACCCGCCAACCTTATAAGACCATCATAAATCCGTAGGAAATTGATGATGGATATCCTTAAAGCGTCACCTGAAGAAAACTTGATACCACCAGACACCCCCTACACGGTTGAAAAACCACAAACGAGGTGCGCACTCTGAATAAGAAATCAAAAACACACCGGACACCCCAACGCCACAAAACAGCTTTAGAGGCTTTATAAAACATAATAACAGCGTATAATAAAAATCAGACTTACAAATGATGCAAGAAAGTACAAATATAACGAGAAAATGCGTAACAGAAGACACGTAAAATACATAGAGAAATAAACAACGCATGACGAACGAGGCATAAAATGGAATAATTGTCATCTCTGCGAGTTGGATGGCACTGATGCTTAATATGGCGACGTTTTAATTTTTTTTCATATTCGAAACCACCGTAGGCATTGCCTACTGGCGGTTACATTTATTGAAATAAAATCTTTTGTTAGCATATTTCCATCTAAGGGAGAAGAAAGGAATTTTTACGGACATTTTAGGTAGTTCATTACCTTTTCAAATAATTTGGGTTTTGACTCTTATAAATAGGAGAACGTTTAACGATCGGTAGAAGTAGTTTGGTTCAAAGAGAGATTGGGAAAACAATAGTAATAGAGGACTGCGGTTGGCTAGCATTTGAATGAGCTCAATTAGCTTTTTTTTGTCTGATTTAGGAATGTGAGAGTGTGAGGAAAAGAATTTTACTTGAAAAACTCTATCTAAAAGGTAATTGATTGTTACTTGAGAACCGCTGTTCATAACGAATTTAACTGGATATATGCTGTTTAACAAGCAGTTAACGCATGCATTGATGTAATGTAAAGAAAATAAAGCACGATGGAGGATGAAAAACAGTACACTACGAAACAAACACGTGTTATATGGCAGGAACATGAAGTACGCAAAATTGACACATAGGCTGTGTTTCCACTAGGTCAGCACGTGCTAATTGCTATGTCAGTGCTCACGCTAGATTCCCCGATTTAAAAAAATTGCTATGTTAGTAATCGTGCCAGTTTAGCACTATCTCGCTTTTGTGTTAACCTCGCACATGCGAGTGACGACGTGTTTCGCGTTGAGAGGGAGTTACGGATTTTGTAACAAACGCTGTTATTGAAACTTCTGTATACTTATTTAATGTATCCAATGAAAACAGGTGTTAGCTAAGTCTGTGTTAATGTAACTTAGCACGCGTCTTACATTAGGAAAGGTAACACAGCCATAGTCTAGTGTCGCCATCTTCGCGAATCGAACGTTATAGCTAGCTGTCAACACGGCGACTATCAATTCTCAAGGAGGACGACGTTGTCCAATTGACCAACTTACGTACATATGTATATGAAAATAAAGTACAACAAAGGTCCGAACCATTACAGTGTGGCATAACACCTGTTACAGATGCACTTGATACACATGACCAGAGCTGTAGCGAGCGCGCTCGAATTTTCGCGAGCGATGAGCACGATTGCTCGTTTCATTATTTTGCGAGCGCGAGCGCAGACAAACGAGCGCGCGCTCGCGATAGTGGCGCCACCATGCAACTTATACGCGTACTACACAGACATTTATAAATCCTGCACAAACATCACTTTTGACTTTGCAATTATTTTCTTATATGAATTTAATTCTTGTCTTAAAGGGCAATGGCAACCAAAAAACAACTTTAACTTATAAAAAAGAGCGAAAAATCTAATTTCCGGATATAAGTGTCTTTCTCTCAGGTGCGAAATAATAACGTAGATATTTAGGAAATAAGAAATCTGAAATTCAAATTTTGGCTTCCGTGACGTCACACTTCTCATGGGCGGGAAAAGGCCCAAAATTTGAAAATAAATATCTCCAGAACGGCTGGTCAGAACAAATCGAAACAAAATTCTCTACGCTTAGAATAATGTGTAGTATAATAATCCATCAAAATATATATGCGTTTTTGGTGTCCATTGTCCATGGAATTCAAATTTTGGCTTCCGTAACGTCACGCTTCTCATGGCGGGAAAAGGCCAAAACTTTGGAAATAAATATCTCCAGAGCGGCTGGTCAGAAAAAATCGAACCAAAATTCTTTACTCTAACAATAATGTATACTATAATAATCCGTCAAAATCTCTATATGCGTTTTTGGTGGCCATTGCCCATGCAGAGAAAAGCCAACAAGGCTCAAAATGATTCTGGTCGTCGTAAATTTTGTTACTGAAATGAAGTAAGTTCATTTTCTAAAATCAATTTTGGGCCCGTTTTATGTGCATGGAGCATAAGAGTGCACTCAGTTATAAGTTGAATAAAGCAAATGAATGAAACCGAAGCTGAGTTTTTAATAACGAGTGAAACTATAATTAGTTTCTTTAAGGCCACGGTGGAGGCAAAGCGCTTCCTACCCAATAGCATGGGGAGCTTGCGTGGAAGATTTCGCGAGTAGGTCTTAAAATTTTACCGAACTTTCTTTACAGTAAAGTTTTCGCACTTGACTAGCGTGTGGTAAAGCTTGGGTTTTGTGAATCAGACAATAGTAAATTATCTGGCTTGAATAATCATATCATAATGATAATATCTGACTTCAAGCCAGATAATTTACTATTG
>JAHZNP010001722.1:0-15329 GCA_020615345.1 Triops cancriformis | reverse complement strand
AATACTTTCTAAGATTAGTGCGCAACCCATGACAAACATTCTTTCCCTTGTTTTCCTTTGAGCCCTTATGCTAGTGCAATCCTTTGCGATATTTTCTGATGGCAATGTGCGTAGCACAGCAAATAGATAGGAAATAAAATTATATAAAGAAATGTCGGGAATTTTTTTATTGTGGAATTAAAGATGTCTACTACAGTTACAGAATATGATTACATAATTGACCATTCACAAAACAAGCCACATTGAAACAAAACTGCACAGTACAAGCGCCAGAGTGAACAGAGGAATATTTGCTGTACAGAAATCATGATTTCAGAATTATGCAAGGTATCTTACTAAAGTTATTCTCTCACTCTCAAATTTGACATAACCGCTATATGTGACGGTAGCTCGGACAAGTTGTCCTCGTAAAAAACGATACATTTTGAGAATATATATTCAGACCAGATCGCAATGTGACAGTTCGTCGTTCCTCTTATAATAACGACGTGATCTAATTGATTTAAAAACTTATCTACTGTAAGTTTTTTACAGACCACAATGGCATGCTTAGCGTCTTCACCCACTGAAATAATCTTCGTTACTTGAAAAATCTCATTGTTCTCCATTGTTCTCCATAAGAGTGGGTTTTTAATCAGGGATTAACTGCCAGTTAATCTAGTATGATACCTTAGTTGTTTAACTAGCAGTGTACCGGCAGTAGAAGTTAGGTTTCAACCAGGGATTAACCGCCAATTAACCTGATGTTGCAATAATCTCGGTTAACTAGAACTATATCGGCGGTAAACAGCAGGTTCTTAACTAGGGATTAACCGTCAGTTAACCAACGGTTTTATTGTAGCAGGTTGACCACAGATGAATAGCCGGTAAAAAGAAGATTCAAACCAGCAATGAACCGCCAGTTAACAGGAATCCCAAATCACCGCAGTTAACTGTCCAATAACCTCCGTGTAACCAGCCGAATACCCCAGGTTGTAACCGCGAAATTTTTGTAAGGGCGTACACACAAAACATTATAAAGTCTGCTGTAATAAAATACAGCACCAAACTTTATTAATCTGCGTCGCTCTTCACTTCGATACTTGTTCTAATATTTTAAAATGCTTTGTAAATTACTAGATCTCAAGCAAAGCAGAGTATTTTGCTCAGTTTCTGGAATGGACACTGATACGCCCCAAGACCGAAGGGCACTTAAGGTTAAACAGAAAAGGAAATCTTCAGCAGTGTTTGACTTAATGAAGGAATTTACTAACTGGCTGGCAATTATTGGGGAATTACTCTGCGTTTGCATTTGGATATCTTCTATGTTTATCGTAGTCTTTTTTGGAAAACAAGAAGATACGATGTAATGATTCTTCCTTTCATATAACTACGTATAGTTCAACGCAAGAATGATTGTATGGAGCCGAGAGAGGCTGGCGAAAGTATTATATATATTAATACAACAATAAGCTTAACAACTGCAGAGCTTCACAGCTTGAAGCAGAACTTTTCCGGAATCAAACAATGTGTTTTAAATAGCAGCCATGTAACAAAGACGAAGGGTGAACAATGCACTTGGTAACATAAATAATTGATGTTAGTTCATTATTTAATCATGCCCTGACTAACAAAACTACTTTTATTGGGCATGAAGAATTATTTAATTTCCCCCAATTCTCTAGGTCGACTTTTCCTGTCAGAAAATGTACAAAAATGCTTGCAGCAATTTCATTCTAAACTTACAAAGTCTAGTCTAGTGCCCTACAAATTGTCCTTAACACTGGCCTTACAACATTCGTAATAATATGTGAAACATTTCAATTCATTTGACTGTGAGTTTATGTGTGCATGTATCGATACCTTCAACATAGGGCAGCAAAGACCAAATACTCACGCTGGTTGAATAAAAAAAATCAATTCGTAATAGTGTATCATTTTATGGCATGCTAATAAGTTTAAAAACACACACACCATAACCGCTTTTACTTTTCGCAAAAAAGAGAGAAAAAGTCGAGAAAGAAGAACGTCAACTACACAGTAGGGCTTTTACTGGCACTCTTTTATTTTGAAAAGACCTACAGTAAATGGTAACAAGGTGACAAGCGAACAGTGAAATAGGCTATTTATGCAATTATGATGGCCCAAAAATCAGATATGTTTGTACGTGAGTATTCTGTGCAGAACATGATATATGGCAATTATGCTAATTCAGAAAGATACGAAGCAAGAGTGAAGGACAACTGTGCATTGGGAGAAAAGACAAAAAGGAGAAGAAAGGGCAGAGAAGACGTAGAAGATGAAAAGAAGCTTAAGGAAGAAGAATAAAGAAAGAAGCAGGAGCAAAGAAAAAGAAGGAAATGTGACGAAAATGAAGAAACAAGTTGTAGGAAACGAAGAAAAGTAAGACAAAGTAGAAAAGAAGTGGAAAGGAGGGATGAAGGGATGGAGAAAAGAAGAGGAAAACAAAAAGTTAATGAGGACAGTAGAGCGAATTAAAAAAAAGTAAGAAGAGAAATGGAAAGAAGAAAAGAAACAGGAAAATGAACAGAGAAATCCAGAGAATTCGTGAAGTTAGATATAACTGTGGTGCTCAGCAAATGATTGTGGAAAGTCTGATTCGTTAATGAACTGGCCACTGTTGTAGATACAGTTAGCTTTATAAGTAATGTAAAATACTATTTCATTGGTATATTAGCATATCGTTTCCTATTGGTTAATTTTACTTAACACCATTACTGTTTGTCTGTGGTGTGAATACACACATACTCACACTAGTCCGTCCGTTATCGCGGCTAATCGTTTTCCCCTAAAGGAGCGTGCAAGTCAAGCATTCGTAACCTACGGCCTACGTGCTGGGTCTAGCCCGCAAATCCCATTTTATCCGGTTGGCGGTACTCGATCAAGGTATTACGCGTGACGGGATAGAGAGAAGTTGCGGGTGCAAAATACAAAACATCACACAGAGAGATATATTTTCCAGACCACATCTCCTATTACTAGGGTCGTGGTTCGATTAATCCGGAGTGCTCGTTTTATGAGTTAAGTAATATGCAGTAACGGTTAAACAACAGTTAAACGGATGCATCAAGCCCGTCATCCCCCGCACGCTCATTCAGATTCTGAAAAGGTTGCTGACCCATAGCGTTCAAGTGGAAACCGCGTAAATCGAACCGTGTGAAGCATGTCTCAGTTGAGGCCGTTCCTTACACTTAAGTATTTAACTTTTAGCTAGTTAAAAAATTACTGTATTTTTATATAAGGTGTAACAAACCAAAGGCACTTTTTTGAGTGACAATTATAATTATGTTACCTACAGAAAAAAGAACTTGCCTCAGAATCGCTTTTTTTGTGACGAGTACTGCACAGTAGGCTACTCGAAAAAAAAACGACCCAAACATCCTATTGCTATAAACAAACCATCCTATTGCTAACGTCCCACGCCACTTGTAGAAGACCTTGTAGCGGCTTACAAACGTTCGGAAGACGCAAAAGACAGACACCGCTCGCGCAACTGGCGGGCCGTTAGGTATACATTACAGTACTCGTCATACAAAACAACCCAAACAAACCATCGGGTGCCTAACAGCCCGGCAGTTGAGCGGTGTCCCTCTTTTCCGTCTTTCGAACGTTTTCGACCGGCAACAAGGCTTCCTCACAGTGGCGTGGGACGTTAGCAATAGGACGGTTTGTTTGGGTCGTTTTTTTTTCTCAGGAGTACTTACAGTACTCGTAAAAAAATGAACCCAACAAACTTCCCTATACTACCACCACGGCAGTTGCGCGAGCGGTGTCCCACTTTTGCGTCTTTCGAACGTTTGTGACCCGCAATAGGGCGTATTCCGGTAAGCAGTTCTGGTTGCACTCGTATGGTGCGCTAGTGGGAAGCCGCCATACCTTGTCCGCTCGTTGTTGATTTTTACTAGTGACGTTGTGATACTGTGATACATGTGGTGAGTGTTAAGTGTTAATGCTAGTGTATTTTTGTACAATGGACCTCAATACAAATTTAGGATCTTGGGGCACCTTATGAAACGATATTCTCACTCCAGTTTCCTTCATTAAATTTGACAAACTCTTTCCTGATTTTTGCCTGCATCCTTTTACACAACATATCGTCATCCTGAGGTTTTGCTATCTCACGTTTATTATGAACAATCTTGTTTGCACTAGTATCCTAGCGACCGTGGCAAATATCAACAACGAGCGGACAAGGTATGGCGGCTTCCCCACTAGCGCACCATACGAGTGCAACCAGAACTGCTTACCGGAATACGACCTATAAGGCTTCTTCCCAGTAGTGTGGTACGTTAGTAAGGGCGGTTTGTTGGGCTCCTTTTTTTAGAAGTACTGTACTATACTGAGCAAAAAAACTTGTACTCAGAGAAAGTAAAAGGTCTAATTAAGCCTCTCGAGGCTGATTTACTTTCATTAGGCAACGAAGTGTCGCACAACCAACCGCTGTCTAGGTGAAGGGGGAAAACCTCGCGAAGCTTAAGTGCTCGCTTGCATTTTTCACAAAACTCTCGCTTTGAGAATATGCAGAAAAATAAAATACAACGAATTCAATTTATTTTCATTGCCTGTTTAAATATTTCCTGAATTCTATAAATACATGCTTAATTACAATAAAGTTACAGTAATAAAAATTTTTACGTTTACGTAGCAGTAAATTTAATTTGAATAAAACAAAGGAAAAAAGTTACAAGTTTTCATATAAAAACTGAGTAATGCAATTCAAATGGCTTTAGATATTTCGGTAATAATATTACAGTTTAGACATCGTATTTAATCACAAAGTAAAAACATTTCGTATTTCGCATTGAGCAAGTGACTGGCTACGCTTGGAGCCAGCGGCTTACTTTTCCACCTAAATCTTCAAGAGTTCGTGGACAGCCTTTCTTTAGTAGACCATTGGTGCAAGCCCCGTCACAACCTAATGAAGGTAAATCAGCCTCTAGAGGCTTAATTAGACCTTTTATTTTCTCTGAGTACAGTTTTTTTGCTCAGTATAGTACATGACTCCTCTGCTGGTATCGATGTATAGTAGCCTACTGTATTGTGCAGTGCTCGTAAAGAAAACGACCCCAGCTACAGGTCCTCTACTAGCGACAAGTCACTGGTTAACAATGAAATTCCCTACTGCGAAAGTCTTGCTGTGGGTCGTGGGAAGTTCGAAAGAGACCTTAGAAGTTCGAAAGTGGCCTTAGAATTGGTATTTGAGGTACGATAGTTTCTTTACGAAAACCGTACTCATATATATCAAAGTATTATCATCTGTTGCCCCATTTCGAAACTGAATCTTTGCAGGTGTTATTTATTCCTCTTAATGAAATGTGTCAATGCCCATAAAAACACAGAATTGAAACTACTTCTACCATAATGCAGATGTGGTCCACGAAAGTTAAGAAGAACCCTCCATTGAACCTTAACTTGTATGGGACACCCACGAACCCTAGCTGGGACTACGCCCAGTCTCCGATTAAGTTTTAGTGTATCCACAATAGGTGCAATTCTCTAGCGCTGGCTTATTTGTTGTGCAAATAAATCTAGTCCTCAATGCTCGCAACTGAAAAAGATTTCTTCGCATTCAAATGAAGCTTCAGGGTGTTTCATTGCCACAGTACTTTCGCTCGTTTCTTGTCGTGTTCGATATACATGCTAGTGCGAAGCATCCTCCTTGTTCGTGCTTGACAAGGATAAATGTTATAATCCGGCGTTTAATGCGCTTCAAGTACGCTAGTGAATTAAGTTTGAAGGAAAGAAATTGCAAGCAATTTCACTTCTAGGATAACTTAATGAGCAGAATGGCTTCTTAATGAATGTAATTTGCTTGGTGCAGTTTTGATCTGAATCTTTTGTAAAAAGGAAGAATCATTTGTTTGCAAGAGATCTAGGAATCGCTTCTTCACTGTCCCGTACTGCTCTCCTCCATACAAATTGTTTCTACTCTCTTGAAACCACACAATAGCGATCGAAACAATCGATTCTTAAATGTTTCTACCATACTCTGCAATTGCTACTTAGCATTTCACGTGCTTTAATCCCTCTATGTGCAAAGTTTCGAAGAAAATGTCCTTTCCAGCACTGTTTAATTACAAGAACCTTAAAGACGATGAGTAGAAAAAGATAATAGAGAAATAATGAAACGGGATATGAAAAAAAAAGGAAAAGAAAACGGAAATAAAAGAAAACATGAATAAGTTATGTATAAAAACCAACAACCCCGAATGGTTGTAAAAAGTTTCGCCCTTTGAACTAGAGTTTCGGAGCGGAGCTGGAGCTCGGAGCACTGGAGCAAGGGGTTTTTGCCCGGAGCAGGAGCGGAGCCGGAGCAGTGAAATTTCCTTTGCTCCATTCCTCCGGCCTTAATGTAATATTTAAAGGTAATTCTATCTTTGATAAATTTAAAAAGTACTCAAAATCAGCGCCGTACCTAGGATTTCGGTTCGGAGAAGTCCTGGAAGGTTAGGGGTTAATTTGAATTTTTTTGGACATTTCGTCGCTACGGAAAAAATTGGGTGGTAGTGGGGTTAAGACATCCTACCACCCTGGGTACGCTTATTTTTTCAGCCCTAAGGCCACCGTATACACAGTCGCCTTATGGAAAAATTACATGGGGAATTGGTTCAGGTAATATCTTGGAAATACGTCCATATTTCAAAGAACAATTTTGACAGCAATGTTAGCAACACTAGTATCTAGTGCACCTGGAGCGCACTTTTTCAAAAGAGCTCAAATTGAATTTGCAATGTCTCTTAAAGTTTTCAACTTTTTAAATAAACGAAAAAAACGAAAATCGGGCAATAAGTATTTATTGCCTGAATTGCTGCGAATAAATCTGAAATCGGACTCGTAGTTTTCAAGAAAACGTCTGTGGCATTACAGTATGGAGGGCTGAAATCTTATATTTCTTAAAGAAGTTTTCACATGTTTCCTTGAAAAATAATTGTCCGATTTCAGTTTTCTTTGCAGCAAAATTCAGAAAAATAAATACTAGTGCAGCTCGAGGCCCGATTTTCGTTTAATCGTTTATTTAAAAAGGTTGCAAAATTTTCACATGATTCACATTGACACATTTCATTTTTTTAAAAATAAAAGTGTATTCCAGGTGTACTAGATATTAGTGTTGTTAACATTGCTGTCAATATTGTTCGTATAAATATGGACGTATTTCTGAGATATCACCTGAACCAATTCCCTATGTTATTCTTCCATAAGGCGTTTGTGTATACCGTAGCCTTAACAATAAATTTTGACAATCATTGCGTTTGTATGAAAGACGACTTATAGTACACAATCCTGCTTTATATAGTAATTAGAGACTAAAATATTTTTTGCAAGAAAGTTCGTTGAGAAGATCGTGCTGTTTATTTCTGTTCACTAATAAATTATATGATATGCCGGAGCATCTGGAGCGGAGTTGGAGCAGGCAAATATTGCCGGAGCGGAGCAGGAGCGGAGCAACCAAAAAAAGGAGGTGCTCCAGATCTCTGCTTTTAACTTTAATAATGCTAACAGCACTGTCACACATTTATCGGACACGCACAACTTTTGTAGCGCACTGTTTTAATATCCAAAGTTACGAGAATTTACCACTCTCTAAACCTCAAATTTAAATTTCGTTACAATGCATGTTCGTAACGATGTGTTCAATCACACATACCAAAATAAAAATGATCAAATCAACTCCTTTACAAGAATCGTTATAGAGACGTTTACTTGTAGTGTAACTTCAGATGGCTTATACAGCCCCTAATTTGCACGACACAAGGAAATGCGAAATTAAAAGAAACCCTCAAGCTTGAATGGAAAACGTCATACAAGGGAAGGATGCGAAGAAGTCAAGATTGCGTCTCTAATCCCAAGCTGATGAAGCATACTAAAACGTCGAGTAAAAATTTCAAGATTTAGAGCCCACCCTATTCTACGGAGTTTTATGAAAGAATCGTTTATAAAATTCCACCCACGCTTGGACGGAAAGCACTCGCACTAGCTTGCCATTAACGATTCTAACCGTTTTTAACATTAAAACCCCAAAAAAATCAATTTTTGCATACTACATGAAAGACTTGTCCCTAAATTAAGAACGCTGTAATGTCATTACATCAACTCGTATAACTCCCTATCAATAAATCGGAAATTGCAATGCAATAACAGCATTTCACCAACTTCTCCTAAATTGTGTTTTCCCTCGAAAACTTTCAACTATTCAATGCTATGGGTCATAAATTCGCTTAAATTAAATGCACGGACTTGGGATGACGCAAAAGACAATATGCAGTTAAACGGGCTATTTAGTACAGCTTTAGACGCATATTCTAAGCTATAAGACTTCATGGTATGTGTTTAAACAGAATGTAGTGAATTTGTCCCGACACCAGAACGGCGTCATGTACAACAACCATCTGAAAACAAAACTTGTGTGTAACAATATCTTCCTATGAGAAGAAATAAGTCATGTTGCGCAATTTTGTGTAGTACCCAAGGCTCCAACCAAGCCTATTGACTCTTAAGCCTACAAGCAGAGAAACCAGCCAATAAACTGTATTAGAAGAAAAACATCCTAGAGCTTTCAAGGGAAAAAATGAGAACACAATGAAGTTATGAGAGCCCACCCTCTTATCTTTTTACCCTCGGTCTAGTGGATAAAGTGGATCAAAAACAAAAGCATGTTCAATAAAAAGAATTTAAGATGTTCTGGACTTTTCCTTCTCTCTTTATTTCTGTTCAAGAGCTAAAATATACAAGTATCTTTTGCTACCAGACCATCCATAAAGCGTGAACCACTCGACAGGTATGACAACTCTAAGAGCTGCGACTTTTTCTTTTTGCCCATTGCTAGAAACAATGCCATAAGAAAAACTTTCACGGCAAAAAATAAGAGGAAAAATGGGGACAAATAGCAAAGAAAGGAGAGTCAACCCATTCCAGCAGGGTGGAGCTTCTGCCTTGGGTGTATGCATGTTCGTATATATGCTACGTCGACTACTGAAAGGGTATATCTTGCGTTGGTATGCAATCGATACTCCGACAATGGCTTGCGAGTTTCTTACAAGCGATAGAAATATGTAAAAATGGGAACTGAAATTTATCTCCATGCCCGGAAGGCAAATGCGTGTCGCTTGACTAAGCATTCTACACGCACCCAACTCACATTAATCTATAAAGCCTGGGAAAATACCCTTGCTCTGCACGGTGACATAATTGTCGAGGATCAGGCAGAAATGTCAGAGCCAGTCGCAGCAGGAGCAAGAGTCGCACACACATTGCTGCTTTTCCATGAGTTTTTGAGCTGTTGCTTGGCGAAAGAAACGGATCGAAAAATCATAATATTGTCTCAGCATTTGCATACGACGTGAGTACCAGCTCCAAAATTGCTTGCACCGAAAGCTTCATATGCCAACAGATGGGCACCCCTCCCCCACAAAAAAAATGAAAAGCCCTCTTCAAAGAGAAGAAAGAGAGAAAACATAACAAAACAAAGTCTGTAGAAGACATCTTGCCTTTGTTTGCCCTACACAACAATTCCAACTTTTCTTCCTTAGGTCAATAAAAGCATTCCACGCCTTGTAGGAGATCCAAAGCAATAAAAATATCTGTGAAGATTATTTTCGTTTTCACAAGCAAAAAGAAATTCTACCTTAAACGGATTATGATCTTCGGAGGATGTGAGGATTTTTAAGCAGGTTACATTAGCTGACATTTCAGTCATCCGTTAATGAACTATTCACCGCACGCTTAACCACGCGCCCTTGAAGTCCCCAGGGCATAAGTGAACGAGCAGGATAGATTATTCCCAAGCGACAATGTGTACTTATGGAGCCTTCCAGAGGACAGAACTCGGAACCGATAGGATGTGTACAAAAGTGTGGCAATGTGAATGAATGTGAATGAATGTGAATGGAAGTGAACGAAAGTAGAATAATGTAAATGAATGTACTGCCTGCATGTTCTGTCCTGGAAGGCCATTATTGCAAGAATATCCTTTTTCGTAGATGAAAGCTTCTCAAGCTGTAGGGTAGCTTCTCGTGTAGCCTCTCATGGTATAAGGTCTCTATTGCGTTCATTGCGGATATAATTGTAAGAATCGCTCGAAATTCCTTACCGAAAATAATTGTCCGATTTCAGTTTTCTTTGCAGCAAAATTCAGAAAAATAAATACTAGTGCAGTTGTTAATGTCAACACCGAGCGAAGGCTCTTCGACCCTCGACCAGTCTCTGGAACGGCTTTGGCAGTTAGAGGCGCTTGGATTTGTCACCGAACCGACCTACACCGAAGAAGAGCTCCAGGTGCTCGACGAATTCCGCCGAAGCTTATCGTTGGTCGATGGTAGATATGTGGCCTCCTTTCCGTGGAAAGTCGAACCGCCTTTGCCAACCAACCTTGCGTCCGCCAGGCAACGTCTCCGCTCGCTGTTGCGGAAGTTGGGCTTGGAGCCGAGCAATCTGCTTGCCTACGATAATGTCATCCAGCAGCAGTTAGCCGCCGGCTACATAGAAGAGGTCAGCAATCCCGACGTTGCAATTCCTGGATCTAAGATCCACTACATGCCACACCGTGCCGTTCATAAGCATTCCGCCACCACCCCGCTTCGCGTGGTGTTTGATGCGTCCGCCCGAAGCTGCCCTGGAAAACCCAGTCTAAACGACTGCTTATTCAGCGGCCCGTCGCTCAATCATGAGATACCGTTTCTCTTAATCCAGTTCCGAAAGGAACGTTATGCCGCCGTCGCCGACATCGCGAAAAGCCTATTTTCAGATCGGTCTAACAAGGCGCGATCAAGATTCCACACGTTTTTTCTGGCCGGCCGACGTTCGCAATCCGATAAGCCCTCTGAAGACCTATAGATTTAAGGTTGTGCTTTTCGGCACAACGTGCAGCCAGTTTCTCCTAAACACCACGCTCCGGGAGCATCTCTCGAAATATCCCGAGGAGGTCGCGTCCGAATTAGGAAAGTACTTATATGTCGACAATGTTGTTTTCTCCGCCGGTACTGAAGATCAAACCTGCGAATTCTACCGCCGTTCCCGGCAGCTTCTTAAGGATGCCGGCTTCGATTTGGGCCAGTGGGCCACCAACTCTCCTCGTTTGACCGAGAGAATTGCCACCGAAGGTAGTGGGAGCTCGTCCCCTGCCGCCGCCGCCGTATCCGTCTTAGGACTCAGTTGGGTCCGTGAACCTGACGAATTATACGTCGTACTCCCGAAATGGGAAACCGTGGGCAAGATTCCCAAACGTGTCGTCGTTAGCGAAGTGGCCCAAATCTTCGACCCATTAGGGTGGTTAGCGCCTGTCGCCATGCGCGCTAAACTATTCGTCCAGCAGCTTTGGCGGCTCAAGGTTGGATGGGACGACGAGCTTCCGCTGGAGCTTACGTCTCTCTGGCAGCGGTGGAGGGTCCAAATTGGCACGGCCACTACGTTGGGGTTCCCGCGTCCGCTGGGGCTGACGCCCGAAACTAAGTTTCATCTCTTCGTGGACGCGAGCTCCAAGGCGTATGGAGCCGTGGTATATGCGCGCCTAAACGATTCGTCACTCATACTTATGGCTAAAAGCCGCATCGCTCCAATTACCCCGCCCACAATCCCGCAACTGGAGCTCCTCGCAGCCGTGCTCGGAGCGCGCCTCGCGGGATTCTTGCGTAAGTCCCTTGAGCGTATGGGCATCTTGAATCCTTCCTTCATGTGCTGGAGTGACAGTAAAGTATTTTTACACTGGCTCAACTCCCCTGATCCCGTCAAAGGACGCATAGCAACCCGGGTCACCGAGATCAGACGTTTGCTTCCTGATACAGCTTGGCGGTATGTTCCGACCGCGGAAAATAACGCTGATTTATTGACCCGGGGAATGAGCGGTCACGCTCTCTTGCGATCGATGCTGTGGCGCCATGGCCCTATTTGGCTCCGAAAGGGGACCCTTCCCGAATCGGAAGACATCGCCCATCCTTTGCAGGAATCCGCCTTGATCATGCCGGTGATCTAGGGTCGTAATACGCCGGATCCATCCTCTCTGTGGTTGTTAGCTACGCGCACAGGCAGCTATCCGAATTTCTTGCGAGTCGTCGCCTATCTTCTCGGAGCATTCACCATCTTTCGTAATCCTCACCGCCGCTTACTGAACCCCCACGAAAGGAATACGCTTTTACGCGGCGATGAGTTAGAGCTCACTGAGGACTTCGCGGTCAAGATGGTACAGCGCGAAAGCTTCCCGGAAGCGTACGCCTATCTGCTATCCGGTACGGGAAGGCGACCTAGTATCGTCCGGCAATTAAGCCTTGTCTTAATTCGTGATCTAGTGTGTTGCGCGACCCGCTTGAGCCGTGCTGATCTGCCATGTGCGACCCAATCGCCCATCCTTCTACCCACTAGTCATCCGTTCAGCGAACTTCTGGTCGTCCATGTCCATGAGCGCAATCAGCACAGTGGAGTTAGCTTCACCCTTAGCCATCTCCGTCAACGCTGGTGGCTTCCACGCGCTCGGCAGCTCTGTAGACGGGTCATCGGCCGGTGCCTTCGTTGCCGCCTCGTTCAGAGCTCCCCTTATTCTCGTCCTCCCGAACCCTCATTGCCTTCATTCAGAGTCCGGGAAGGTAATCCGTTCACCGTTACCGGAGTCGACCTGACAGGGGCATTAGTGGTTCGGAATGACCCGAAGCTTCGCGTTTATGTTTGCCTGTTTACGTGCGCAGCCGTTCGGGCTGTTCACCTGGAAATCGTAACAAGTCTTGACGCTGACTCCTTTTTGTTATGCCTCCGTCGTTTCATCGCCCATCGCGGATGCCCGAAAATCCTTCTCTCCGACAATGGCACAAATTTTGTTGGGGCGAACAAGCAGCTTCAATCGTTTTACGATTCTGAGAAGCTCGCGGGCTATCTCGCACTCTGTAGAATTACCTGGCGTTTCAATCCCGCTCGCGCACCCTGGTTCGGGGGTTTGTGGGAACGCCTCATCGGAATGACTAAGCGCTCCCTTCAAAAGACCCTAGGCACCGCGCTCGTCAGTCTGGAGGAGTTAAACACCATTTTAGTCGAGATCGAATGCCATATGAACGATCGCCCGCTTACCTATGTGACCGGCGACCTGGGAGAACCTCTGCCGTTAACTCCCTCTATGCTATTGTACGGGTACGTACTCGGGGTCCCTCAAGATGCTTCGGTCCCAACACTGCCAGAGGATGATCCCGATTTTGAAAACCCTACCCGTCTCAATTGTCGTTTCCGACATCTAGTGGAGGTTGGCAAACGCCTCTGGAAACGTTAGTACAGGGAATATCTTATGGCCCTTCGTGAAAGGCCGACCCCTGCAACAACCGTAGTAATTTCTTGGCCATCGGTCGGCGATGTGGTGCTGGTCCCAGACCACGGCCCGCGGCTGCAGTGGAATCTCGGCCGTGTAATTTCGTTACATCCAGGCCGGGACGGCCACATGCGTTCCGCAATGGTTCGAACCGCTTCCTCGGAGATATGCCGCCCAATTGCTCAACTCTACCCGTTGGAGTGTTCTCTGAGCAATGCATCCGGGATCGTACCGGAGGAAGAAGCCGATGCTGAGCAAGCTATCGCGAGTCCGGAGGTCGATCGGTGTTCCACCCGTCCAACGCGTGAAGCAGCCATGGCCACACGTGCGCGATGGCAATCGTGGACAACGGATATCCCCGAATAGCCCGGGGGGAGGATGTTGGGAATTACGCCTGCCATAAGCCTTATTCACCCGTCACATGATGGCGCTAACCGTCTTGTGACCCAACCCCCTCCTATTATGTCACGATTACGTGTATCCGCCCTCACCTCGACCTCTTTCTCAGTGAGTGTCCCTCGTGACCTGATGTGTCCAAAAAGGCGTCCAAATAAATTCACCATCCAAGTCAAATTTCGCGTTAAAATTATCTTTTATTTCTATTCCTTATATTATTTTCTACAACAATTATGATTCTTTCATTAATATTATATTTATTTCCAAATCAAACTAGATTCTTCCTGCATTGGTCCTTTGAACGAACACACCTAAATAGTTTCGGTCCCAAAATAGTAAAGAGAGACAAGCTAACCTGACAGTTTCTTTGAAATATTTTCCCCATAGTAGACTATTTTACAAAGAAGATGCATACGAAGAAAATCTTTCTTCTTATTATCTCGTCTGCTTTTTTTAAATTTTAAACCAGCGTGAGCATTAGCTCTTGGCTGGCCATTTATTGAGATAACAAAAAATACAAGAAAATAAACATTTGCTTTTGAGGGGACTTATCACAAGGCGGTCCGTTTACAGAATTCTATAACATGGCCCTTGTTTCGTCATATATGGACATTCTCATCTACTTGATGACCTCAGAAAGACTGAGGTTTTGGCATGCATCTTATGGTATAAACTTTTCAGTAGTACTGATTACGCTAATGAAAATACACCTTAAAATGACAAAAAAAGGCCAAAAACGTTTCAAATAGATACTCCCTAATTTACTAAAATTGAACTTCGAAACGTCATGCAACTTTCCAGTAAGAAATGTGGTATTGTGCCTGAAGCTAGATTTGCAAATGCCTGTCCCTGTGAATATATCACTGGGGAAAAAGAAAGGGGGATAGCCGAACGTACGGAATTAGTATAGGCCGAAGCAAGCACGGTTAGTCCGGGTAAGTTGCAGAGACAGGCGTCGGCTACCCGACGGCTTGCTACACTCATGTTTTGTAATTATTGTAATTACGATCCCGGCTTTAGGAGCAACTTCATTTTGTCAACATGCGCATAGACCAATGTGAACCAGCAACCATGATACATGAAATCTACAGATATTACAATATATTTCAGGGGCGGTAATTCACAATGGAAACGAAATCGCACATCTCGATAAGGAGTTTCGAGCGGTTCGATAAAAGTGTGCGAAAAACATTCCGGACATATCACCATTATACAACTGATTCATATTCAACCGATATAATCAAGAATAGCCTAAACAAACGTTATTATAAGAATATCCTTTTTCGCAGATGAAAGCTTCTCCAAGTATAAGGTCTCCATTGAGTACTGTAATTGCGCATATCATTTTAGTATGCTGTTAGTTTGATGAAAAGTTTTCTGAGCAGGTCAATTGGTACACGTCGCCCATCAGACAACACAGTAATAAAAATATCAAATTCTATATCCAATAGAGATGTACAGTAGTGGGCAAAAAAAGGGAGGGAAAACAGGTACAGTGCGCGCGGGCATGTCCAGGCAGTGCCTGAAGTGGTCTGCGGAGGCCGTGGCACTGCACTTGAAACCTATCCGAGAAAGGAAACGTGCACTACACACAATTTTAGTTATCTCTTTACCGGGTATAGCATTGTATTTTGCTATAATTTTAATTATGTGC
>JAHZNP010001721.1:0-15337 GCA_020615345.1 Triops cancriformis | reverse complement strand
ATTAATTCGAACAAGTAATGCTGGCAACTGAACGAATCGTGACAACAACCACTAACGTACTGGTGACCAGGGCTTTAATCCAAAATTTGTTTTGGTGCATAAGATATATGTCCTTGTTTACACAAAATTGTTACAGTTGGTTGGTGCACAAGAAAAGTCAGAACACGTCTGTACTCTGTTGCGGTACAAACCGAACTCCCACCTCTGAGTTATTTAAATGGCTGCTAGGCCTAAAATTTTCAGTTTACTTTAAGACCTCAGTGCGAATACACTGTAAGCCCCTACTAGCTTAATTATGGCGGCACAGTTACCAAACTACCCAACTGAGCTACCCAGTCCAGGTAAAGTTAATAATATTTAATTTGTTTTAATTCATTTACTAAAAGTTCATTTCTTTCTTAGGGATTACGCAGCATGATTTGTTTTCATCCTCGGATGGAAACAATACGCATCCGGTTGGCGAATACTCGGCGAGAACGCCGGGCGCACTTTCTTCACCACCCCGACATGAATGCCACGGCGCGTCATACCGCACACCGTCACCCGCCAGCACAACTTTTTTCATCATCATCATCGTCATCGTCGGTGATTGTGTTGGAGAACACAACAACCGTGGGTGGGACCACCCCGAAGAGTAGCACAGAGCGACGGCGCCGTCGATTGTTTGCCGACTCGCCCCGACACAATGCTCATGCGCGCGTATCAATCCAAAATGGCACGGTGCCAAATATTGTGGATTTTATCAAATCCACTAACCCGCCGCCAATTACCTGCTGCATGCACTGTCAGCATGCAGTGAATTTGTGTGTTATTGAGCTAATGAGAAAAGTTTGTGATCTAACATTTTAGTTTGATGATAATAAATAAAGTTTCGTTTAAAAGACAAAAATGTATTCTTTTAATGACTTAAAAGTTACCTTAAGCTAAGTAAAACAAAGCGGAAAAAAATTTTAAACGAAAGAAAACAAAGCAAAAAGAAAAGTAAAAAGTAAAAGACAAGTTACGCAACTGACATGAAAGTAAAAGTAAAGTAAACGAAGCAAAAAAGAAAAGTAAAATAAAGTAAAAGACAATTTACACAGGCGAAATAAAAGTAAAACTAAGGTAAACGAAGCAAAGTAAAGTAAACTAAAGTAATGAGTAACGTCTAGTTAAATTAAAAATCAACACTTACCGGAAAAACGTGCAATTTAATTCACTTCGCAACAAATAACACTAACATTAAACACATAAAACACATAAGATCGCTAAGAGCACTTTAAATCACATATAAGCACTAAGCACTCATTTTTAAAACATTTCTAAACCTGAAATCAAACAAATGAGAAAACGTGTCCTGAAAGCACCGTTATGTTTGTTCATAGACGGTGAACTTCGAATCGCTTCTGTTGAGACTAGAGCATGCTAGATAGAAATGCTCGAGCTGTATAGATAAAGAAGTGTTTAACAGTATGAAACAGAGATAGCGCTAAAGTGTCATAAGGAAGCGCGCCTTTTTCAAACAGAGAGAAAACTTTTAAGGAAAATACAGTCGTAGAACAGGATTTACACATTGTTATTGATAAGAAATTATATACAAAAATCTTATATCGAACAGAAATAACTGTAGTTAAAAACAGCTGAAAATAGTAATAAAAATACACTGATTTGCGTTCAGAAAAATAGTTTATTACTTTTCTTGTATACATTTTGAACCGGTTGGTATACAATAGGTTTCTTAGACGGGTGGAAAATGTCGGTCATAAGACGCCACTCGTCCGGGGTTTGAGGATCAAAAGAAAGGATCAGGTAGCTATACGGTTTCCAACAGGCGTCCTGGTAGGCATCCATAAAGAAACGTAACTGTCCTGGAAACATTTGAGCCCCTACGGCACGAATCTGGGTCACATCTCTCACTGTTTTCATTAAAATCATGTGCGAACAGTTAAGTGAAATCGTACGGAGGTTTTTATAGAAGACTTTTTGGGTAATCATGATGACGAAAATACCGGCATGATGCGAATGCTTCGTAAATATATTCTCCATTGCTTTCGAATGAGATTTGGAACTTGCTATATCTTCCATCAAATCGTCCAAGATTAAAAGGGTATTTGAAGGATAAATGTCATTTTCATTAAACCCTTCCTGAAATTGGAGATTCGGTATTTCTCTTTCTAATTGGTCAAAGAGAGGTTGCCATGTTCCATAGCAATATCGAATATGTTGAGGTACGGGGGTGAATAAAAGTGAGAGATTGCGCATAATGTTGGCAACAACATGACTTTTCCCCGATTGCGAAGGACCAGAAATTAAGATTCTAGCAGGATGTGAAAAGATGGGATGCATATTGACAACTGATGAGTTATTCTATTCTCACAATTATTTACTTCCTTTTAAAGACATTTCCAGTTTATTAAACCTTGCTAGATGGTTGTCTGTAACTTCTGAAGTAACTGTCGTAACCGACGCTAGAGACGCAGCTGCAGCACTTGAAGCAGCTGTCGTAACCGATGCCACAAACACAGCTGTCGTAACCGACGCCACAGACGCAGCTGTCGTAACCGACGCCACAGACGCAGCTGTCGTCACCGACGCCACAGACGCAGCTGTCGTCACCGACGCCACAGACGCAGCTGTCGTAACCGACGCCAAAGACGCAGCTGTCGTCACCGACGCCACAGACGCAGTTGTTGAAACCGACGCCACAGACGCAGCTGTCGTAACCGACGCCACAGACGCAGGTGCAGCATAAGACGCATTCAACGCAGCTGCATCAGTCTTTTGTTGCAATTTACACAAACCCGAACTCTTATTGTTCAACATATTACAGCAGAGAATAACCACAAGAAACAGCCACTCTGATTGGTCAGCAGCGAACAATGTATGTATTGTGGGAGGTACAAGTCCTTTCTGGCCCCATCTGAATAAAAGTTGGAAAATTAAGAGCAAAATCGTCAGTGTTTCGAATGTTTTCCTCGTGCGTGTCCGCAAAAGTGCTCAAGTGTTCCTCACCTGCACCATGTCTCAACGTTAACCGTCCGAATCCTCCCACCGGTATCAAGAGCAATCAGGGCTTGAACCTTCTTCCTCGATAGCGGACTCTCAACCACTAACCGATCTGCTAGAGTTGGCACTGCTATCTGCAAACCTCATACCTACGCCAGAACCTCAACCTTCTCAATGGTACCATGATCTAGCGGAGCTTGAAGCTTCATCGCAACCGGTAGACTCCCAGCCGTTAAACGATCTGTTGGTGTCAGCTTTACAGTCTACAATCAACAAACCTACGCCAGAACCTCAACCTTCCGAATGTTACCAAGAGATTGAACCGATCCCAGAACTTTTTGACTCCCTACATCCCATTGAACCTTTGTCTCAGGAAGACTACCAGCTTCTCTACAACTTGATCGAGGAAAATCCAAGTCTTTATAATCCTGCCTCTCTGGCCCAACCTGTTCAACAATACTAGGAGATTGAATACTTACCACAGCAAGAAAACCAGCTACCTTACAATTTGACTGAACCCGAACTGAAACCGGGAAACCGTGGAACTTCAACACTAATAGGTCAACCGTTTACAGAAGGCTGGCTGGACGAGTTTTTACGCGCGGAACATAGTTTCAACCAAGATTTTCTTCAGATTGGACGAGGTGACGACGGAGCTGTTAGCGATGAGGGCGAATTTCCAGAAGAAGAAGACGAGACAGATGTTGAAGAGGTCCAGGAGGAGGATCAGGAGGATATGCAAGCCCCTTTACCCTCAATAAGATCTCTGACCTTAAATAAAGGTTTAAAGAAGAAAGCTCGCCGACTTCAGCGTCTGGGACACAACCCTGCTCCTGTAGAAGATCGTCTCCAATGGCCTTCTACCCAAGCCATGCTGCAAAGCTTGCCGACAGCTCCCGCCTACGATCAATTTCGTGAGCTGGACAAGGCTATGAAGGGTCACTTGAGGGAATATAGTCTAAAGACTAACCCTGAAAGTGATCCTATAATTTCCGTTGAACAGCTGGTAGCTCAATATCGCTCGCAAATTTTAGGATTGATGAAGGATCAGGTTAGCAGAAGTGGTTCAGTGAAAATAAAGTTTGCTGTACATGCAACAATTCGAAAAACTAAAGTTACTGAAAATACCGTGAGTGTAGAAAGGAGACCTGGATATTACCATTGTGAATATTTTGTGCTCGTGCCCAAGTCAAACCTTGCTGAGCTTATGCTGAAAGGGTTTGAGTGTATATCCGAACTACTTCATACTCAAGGGAAAAATCAAGGGTCTGGCTGGCAGATGGAACGCATGGACGAAGTACGGGCACTAGATTGCACGTATGTTCCAATGGCTGGTAGTGCAGGTTATGAAATCATTGAGCTACCAACAAACATTCAATCCAAGAGAGCCGTGGTCAACGTCGAAGGAACCAAAGATCAATGTTTCCTTTACGCAGTAAAGACAGTTTTACTCAAATACTTGTTTGAGGAAACTGGACTTGGCAAGATTCGACGATATCGGGCTAGTGCTGTAGACAAAACTTACAAGACCTTCCAGTCGCGGTTACCTGTCCTTACACCATACCAAACGATATCATTTCTCGTAAAAATCCATGATATTGACCAGTTTGAAGATCAAAACATGATAGCAGTTAATATACTGGCCTTTGACTCTTCCATACGATGCATTTGATGAAGAATCACAGGAAGTAGTTGAACCGCCAGCCAAAAGACCTCGGCTTTTTGAAGACATGTGTAGCGTGACTCCGCACATCTACCCTTTTCGTATTTCCGAAAAAACATTTTACGATCCCGAAACCCAGGTTCTTCGCGTGGCTGTCAATCTGCTTTACAGCTGTCTAGCACCTGGGCTAGGTCATTTTTGGCCTATATTATCGATGAGTCGTCTCATGAATTTCAATGATAAGCACCGTCGATATTTCTGCTACCGCCGTCTGAACGCGTTTACTACTGAAGCGTGCTTTAAGGACCATCGATCTTACTGTCGGACGGGACGTCATCAGGCAATTAATCTTCCTAGTGCAGAGAAGAACAATGACCTACTAAAGATTCGAAGCTTCCATCCTGCTCAACGTTCACCTTATATAGCCTTCGCCGACTTTGAATCACTATTGGGGACCTACGATCCCAACAATGAAGAGAACTCACCAAACCCACAGAAACTCCATCGCCATCAAGTCATGTCTTATTACTATCTTATCTTGGATATTCACGGTAACGAGGCGAGTTCCAAGACTTATACCGGTTTGGACGCAGTTGACCATTTCCTGAACGAGATCCTTCATGAAGCTAAAGGCTTGTCGGCAAAGCTAATAAATTGGAGAAATGTGAAGCTGCGGGACGAATTTGTTGCAGAAGCAATACGAGCTCGCTATATGACTAAAAAGTGTGTACATTGTAAGGGGCTTTTGTCGCGAACAGACATGTCCAAGCGTGTGATTGATCATGATCACTACGACGGGTCCTTTCGGGGAATTTCCCACCATAGCTGTAACTTGCACTGTAAAGTGACCGACTTTGTATTGCCAGTCTTCTTTCATAATTTGCAGTAAGTTTTTCCACGCATTATGTGAATGTTACTAACCTTTGCTTCTGTTTTAGAAATTACGATGGACACTTTATAACACGAGCTATGATCAAGTATAGCCGCGATATCGACGTGATTCCAAAGTCGATGGAGAAATTTCTGACATTTCGGTTGAACAATATTCGGTTTTTAGACTCTCTGCAGTTTATGAACACGAGTCTGGATCGTTGGGCACAAGTGTTACTGAAAAAAGGGCTACAGTCATTCAAGTGCTTAAAAAGGGCTCCAAAGTGGACGGCGACGAGGAAAAACTGAAATTATTGGCGCGGAAAGGGGTTTTTCCCTACGAATATATGTCAAACCTCGAAGTTCTTGACGAACAGCAATTACCACCTCGAGAAGCCTTCTACTCTTCGCTGACGGGAGAGACTGTTTCAGAAGAAGAATACCAGCATGCCTTACGAGTCTGGAACACCTTCAACTGTAACACGTTTAGAGACTATCACGATCTTTACTTGCAGTCGGATGTGCGAATCCTAGCAGACTGTTTCCAGAGCCTCAGATCAACTTTATTTAAGAGCTCTGGTTTGGATCCTGCACATTTTTATAGCATTTCACACTTCAGTTGGAATGCCTGTCTCTACTCAAACAATTTAAAAATGAGTCGCCAGAACATTGGAGGAGGACTGACTATGGTAAGTCGACGACATGCTGTAGCCAACGCTCCCGACCTGGTCGATTACAACCCGCAAGCTCCGCTTAGTTCCATTGAGTACATTGACGCCAACAACTTGTACGGATGGGCTATGGTTCAACATCTGCCCACCAGTGATATCGAATGGTTGGAAGAACAGCACTGCCCCAGTCTGAACGATATCATGGCTCTGGAACCGGATTCGTCCATTGGCTATGCCCTTCTTGTGGATTTGGAGTATCCTGCCCATCTGCATGAAGAGCATGACGACTTTCCTTTTCTTCCTAGAAAGGAGACCATCTACTGGGAACAGCTCAGTCCAACCATCCAAAATCAATATTTGGAACAGGGGTTGGTATTTCCTAGACAGACAACGAAACTCTGTGCCACCTTTGAACCGAAAAAAGTACCTTATCCACTACAGAATGCTCCAGCTGGCTTTATCACATGGTATCCTGGTCTCGCGAATGCACGGTGCCATAAAGTTCAGTCAAACACCTCTATTTAAGCATTACATCGAACATAATACTCGATTACGAGCTGCAGCAACCAATGATGCTGACCGAGACTGTTTCAAACTTATGAACAATTCAATTTTCGGTAAGCCTTTCTTTGCTAGCAAGGCATTTTTAAAAACTCTCCTTTCTAGGAAAAACGGTGGAAAATGTGGATAACCGCAAAAGGGTTTACTTGGTGACTGATGAAAAGGCTCTCTTGACACTCTCTGCCAGTCCAGCTTTCAGTCATGCTCGTAGTCTAAACGCCGACTGTGCCTTGGTTCAAATGAAGAAAACCAATGTGCTGTACAATAAACCCATCTTGGCAGGGTTTGCAATTTTGGAGCTGGCCAAGTTCCACGTGTACAGTTTTCATTATAACATCATACGTCCTCGTTTTGGCAATCGCTGTCGGCTCATCTTTACAGACACAGACAGCTTTTGTCACGAGGTGATTAGCGGTCTAGGCTTCTGGGAAGAAATGAGTGATTGCATTACATCCCACTTTGATACATCGAAACAGGATCCAGTCAGCCCTTACTTTTATGCTGGTAATGACAAGGTTCTCGGTGTGTTCAAAAACGAAGCTGGACGAAAGAAAATTGTTGAAATTGTAGCGTTGCGCCCTAAACTGTATTGTATTAAGTTCAATGATGGTCAGGAACAGCGGAAGGCAAAAGGTACAACAAAGACTGCTAACCGCAAAGAGTTGTCCCTTGATTTATATCGTCAAGTGTTGTACGGTCAATTGAATCGAGTGTATACTAACAATGTATCATTACGATCGTTCAACCATGAGGTGTTTACGTTTCAAAACCGTAAGCTGTCCTTGTCATCTTTAGATGATAAGCGATATTGGCTCCCCGACTGTGTATCGAGCCATGCTTACGGGTACTACGACTGTAACAGTTTCCTATAAATAGAGGTTGTTTGATCATGTGTTAATCATTGTAAGTTGATTCTCTGTTGAAACATGAAACGTCCAAATGGATGGTGGTGGCGTGGTGAACGCTGGTGGAGATTTAAAATATTTCTAGGGTCGTTGCGAATGCGGCTGAGACTTACCCTTAATTGTCAATCTCCAGCTTCACCTTCTCCCAGTGCTCATTCGGACATGAATGTACAAGCATGTGTCTACGAAAAGTGAAAAAATACAAACCATTTTTGAAAACCCTCTGTCTTTGTGACTCAAGACTCAGAAAACTTTTACTGAAAAACGGTGACCGTTTCCTGATAAATGTCATTTGCGAAATAGTGCTCAATCTCCTCAGCGGTGTGATTCCCATGTCTGAATCTGAGAAAAATCATTTGCAAAGTCACAAAACTATTCTTCGTCAATTGGCTGAACCAAAGAAAAGTTTGGCTTCACGACAAGCTCTCTTGGCACAGAAAGGTGCTGGTTTCCTTCCCCAAGTGTTGAGTCCGGCATTAGTCTTTTTGCAACGTCATGGCCAAATCGAGCGCCATTCCCGTGAGGTTGGTTCCAGTGGATCTAGCCGACAAGATGGAAGACGCTCTTAATAAGCCCACGATTCATCCTCCGCCAAGTTTCCAACTGACACACTGGCATCAAATGGAGGAGGAACTTAAGAACGTGTTGAATCGAGCTGATCTGGATCCCACAACACGATTCCATCAGTTTGAAAATGTGTATCGTCGCTACTTGGCCACACATCCACGCCGTCAATCTAATGTATCCGCTCCCCCTTTGCCTGCTCTCCCTTTGCCTGCTCTGACATTGCCTGCTCTGACATTGCCTGCTCTGACATTGCCTGCTCTGCCATTGCCTGCTTGGCCTCTCCATACCCCACTTCACGAGTCGCCTAAAAAGAACACGTCTGACTTGTTCAGCGCTGTCCCTAGTCCTTTGTTCGAATCACCCACTATGGCTACGCCTGGGAGTAGTCATCAGCGAAAACTTTTTTTCACTCCTAGTTTGAACGAATCGGATAATGTGGACACGGGAACATCTGAACAAGAGGAGGAGGAAGAAGAAGAAAAAGACCAGCGTTCGACGAATACGACACAAGAGCTCATGGAGTCTCCTCCCTCACAGGATGACAAGCAGAGACTTTCTTTGTACATGAGCAAAGTTCAGCCTCAATATAGAGCTCAAGCCATGGCTGGAATCCGATTCTTAATGAAAAATCAGAAACCTGGTGTTTTGGAAGTTCATGAAGACAGCAGCATGACAATATATGGCAAACACTATGAAAAAGTTCACGTCACGGATTATATCAAAGACGTCACGTCAACGACGCGGGGTAGAAACCTTCCAGGTCTGAACGAGTTCAGACGAGCGCTTATAGGTATTGGGTTTCCTCTCACCTATGTTCTCAAACAGTCGCTGAGAAAAGCGATGGAACGCGGTCAGAATCTCAAAAGGTTGGGTTTAAAAACTACCCCATCGCCTAAAACAACTCGCTTCAGTAATCCTGCTCGACAACTTGGTGCTGGAGGTTGGGAAGCTTCAACCTGGCGCAGTTTTCGTTAAATACTCATCATGAAGCTAGCCCAAAGGGATTGGGAGCAGTTATATACAGATCCCCAATCCTTAGGTGCGTATGGTGGCTTACAACGATTGGTTCGGTATGCCAAACAGAAGTATCCTCAAGCTACCAATGTAAATGTTACTGCGGCACGTGAAGCTCTCAGCCATCTCGACAGCTATACCTTACACCGCAATAATCCTCGCCGGTTCTCTCGTCGCTATGTAAAAACTTACTTTTACATGACCTCTGGCAAGCGGATTTGGTCGACATTCAACGCTGGAGGAACACAAATGATGGCATGACCTTTCTTCTCACCATTATCGATGTACATAGTCGTTATTTGTGGGTGTATCCTTTACGAAACAAGAGTGGTCCTAGCGTGCTGGCAGCTTTTTGACAACATGTGACAGACACTGGTTTCAAACCTAAGCTTCTCAACACGGATCAAAGATAAGAGTTTCTTTATCGAAATTTTCAAGCCTATCTAAAAGATCAAGGGATCAAGTTTTACTTGACGCGTACACAGGAGACTAAAGTTCCAGTGGTGGAACGTGTTCATCGTACATTGATGGAACGTGTGGCGCGGTACATGACAGAACATCATACTGTACGCTTCATTGATGCCCTGCCTCAACTAGTGGACAATTACAATCGCAGTTACAACAGCACAATTGGTCGTGCCCCTATTGATGTCACCCCAGAAAACGAAGCTGAAGTAGCTGCTCACATTCGAAAGAAACGTGCTCCACGTGTCCAAGTGCGCGCACGTTTTCAAGTGGGAGACTTTGTGCGCATTAAAAATGATGTAAAACCATTTTTCAATAAAAGTTACATTGTTCAGAACACGTACGAAATTTACAAAATTGATAAAGTTAGAGACACGCAACCTGTAACCTACGAACTGATTGATTTGCAAGATAAACCAATAATAGGACAATTCTATGGTATAGAATTAACCAAGGTAGCTCCTCCCAATCTCAAAGCTCTGTATCCCATAGAACATGTCTTGAAACAGCGCCGAGATGAAACTGGTGCGATAGAATATTATATAAAATGGAAAGGTTGGCCCACCCAGTTTAATACGTGGGTGAAAGCCTCAGAGTTGACACCGCGCTGGCGGAACTTTGTTCAGAAAAAGACTCGTACCTCCAAACCTAAACATTTGTACAGGTGGACGCTTGCGTTCTCGTAAAAAATGAATCGTGAAGAACAATACATTGTCCTCCCTTCCAACGCGTCACTTAAACTCTTTCCTGACAACAGCCTGAGTAGCTATCGAACCTTGCTACGAGAACCAATTCAAGTTTCAACCGATGATTATGAGGTAGCGCTAACCGAACTCATTTTTGTGAACAATATCCGCACATTGGAAGTTGCCGACAAGGAGCTGACCGTACGAATCCATCGTACCAATAGTGTTGTTGAAAAGCGTACAGTTATAGAGTTTAGTAGGGAAGAGTACAACAACGTGGAGTCGTTGATTGATGATCTTAACCTAGCGCTCGGGAAAATATATAAAGAAGCTCCGAAAGTGAAACTGATTCGTTGGGTTTATTCGGCCCAAAATCAAGGAAACGTTAGCCTAGAGCTCGATTCCCAAGCGATTGACAAGTTTGAAGTGTTGATTTCGTCGCGGTTGCGAGCCATTTTGGGTTTTGCCGACAATACTTCTTTAACTCTTAGCAAAAACAATACAAGAATTGAAGCTCCATTTGTTCCCGAAGTAAAATGGGGTAACCATACTCTATATGTGTACTCTGACATTATCCGATCGAGCTTGGTGGGAGACAGCTGTGCACCTCTTTTACGTGTTGTTCCTGTATCGCCCCATTGGAAAGCAGGGGAAACAGTGTCACTAGAATTTAACCACAACTATTACCTGCCGCTCAGTCGCGGCTACCTCGACACTGTTCATATCTATTTAAGGACCAGTACGGGGCAACCAGTGTTATTTCGCTCGAGAACAGTCACTGCAGTACTTCACTTGCGGAGAAATTTGCGCGATGGACCCCTATATAGATTGCTTATCTGTCGAGTGTTTCATGAAAGCGCTAGATCCCCAACAGCGTGGATATGGTGATGCCGTACCTTCCTACTACAGAGGTGCTCTTAGACAACGAGGTCATGGATTTTTCTCGCGATACATGATACCTTTATTTCGAAAGACCGTGGCTCCTTCCCTAAAGTATTTGGCTGAAAACGAGACCAGTGATATCTTGGCTGGTAAAAAAAAGGTAAAAGACACACTGAAGACGCGGGGGATGGAAAGCTTTAAAAAAATCGGGCAGAATCTGTTAGATTCCCCTCAGACTGGACATGGTTACTTGCAGTTTTTAAACACGAACCTTGAAAGCTACTGCAGCTTACCAGACTGGTAGTGGAAGAAAAAAGAAAGCTGGTCAGAAGAAAAGTCAAAAGAAAAAGAATTGTCGTCGTCGCCAACCTGTATCGGACATTTTCGGATAAACCATGGAATTCGCACAAACTAAAAGCCTACCTACAATGTCAGATAAACTGGATTTGTTGTCCTTACCATTGACTCAAGCTGCTATTACCCAATCCAAAGACATTGTCATCCAAAGTCGGAACTCTACTCGTGATAATGACGGCCCTATCGAGTTTACGTTTTCCACCCATTCAAATCAATTTTTAGACCTTGAACGTGTTCAGCCCTATGTACAGTTCAAAGTGACCAAAGAGAGTGGAGAAAAGCTGGAAAAAGACACTGATCAAGTGGCTCCCACAAACTTGTTGCTGCATTCACTTTTCAGTCAATGTGACCTATACCTAAATGATACATTGGTCACTGGCTCAGGTCAAAACTATGGCTATAAAAGTTTCTTAAACAACTTCTTCCAGCATGGGGAAGAGTATCACAAATCTGTGGGAACTAGTATGCTTTACTACAAAGACAGTGAACCTTCACTGTTGACCCCGACAAACCCCACTGCTAAAACTTTGGAGGATCACATAAGAGACAATAAGACTGTCGAGCTTCTGGGACCTTTGAATATTGACTTGTTTCAAACTCCTCGCGTTCTGCTGCCTGACGTAAATTGCCTCTTGCGACTTCACTGCCAACCCCACGAATTCCTCCTCAATTACAAAGTCAAAGATGACAAAGATAAACGGAAATACAAACTTGTTATTGAAAAGGCGCAACTGGTGCTCCGAGTTCACAGCGTGAGGGAAACGTATCGTACAGCGCTCGAACGAACCATGCTGGCAGGAAACCCGGCCAAATATCCCTTCCTAAAAACTGAAGTGCGATCGTTCACCATCCCGCCCGGGACTATGCAGAAAACTATAGAAGACACCTACCTTCGCCGCATCCCTCGCCGTCTCGTGATTGGATTTTTGCCCACTGCTACTTTCTTGGGAGACTTTAATGCCAATCCTTACAACTTTCTGCATAATGATGTGTCGTCCCTTTCTGTCTCGCTCAACAATGAAGAACTTCCGTTTCCTGCCATTGCAGTCAGTGAAGATGAACATTTGTTGGGCTATTACTCGCTTTTGGACTGTTACAATGTTATCAACAGCGAAGATGGACTTTCGATCAATCGTAAAGAATATAAAAACGGGTATCGTCTCTACGGTTTCCAAATTGTTCCCACGCAGGAAGGTTTTGGGCTGCTAAAAGAAGGAAATATCAAGATTGATGTTCGCTTCTCCACCGCGTCTGCCAAGTCTTTAAATATGATTGTCATGAGTGAAGTGGATTCACTCGTTCAGATTGACTTTAGTCGTCAAATTCTCTTGGAATGAATACAGCTCAGCTGAAACATGCACTGAAGTCAGACTTGGCTATCAGAAAAGGTGGTTTCCAGACCCATATCATTCCTCGTGATTTTTTGAAACAAATACCACATTCCAGGGAAACCAACAATTATCATCAGTAACACTCACCCTAGCAATCATGAGGGAGTGCATTGGTTATTGATTATTGTTCCGCCATTCCCCTCTTCTTTACGCCCCATCGAGTTCTTTGACAGTCTGGGTAAAAGCATTCACCATTATCATTCAGACTTTGTCGCTTGGTGTGGTCCTCACGTGAGGGAAAATCATCCTCTTGCTGTACAGGATCGCAGCACACAAGCATGCGGGCAATGGTGTCTTTACGTAGCTTTTCAGCGAGCTCGCCGTCGTTCTCTGCAACGTATTCTCTCCCCTTTTCGTCCTCGTCCTCAACAGCAAAACCAGCTACTCTTGCAGGATCAATGGGTGGAAAAACGTTTCCGTTGTTATCTGAAACCTTTTACTCTTGTATGCGGTGACCAATCATGTCGTGCAGTGTACAATAATGAAACATAATACACATACAAGTTTCCGTCAAAACGTGTTTATTTCTTGTTATTTGCACAGAACAAGTCATACATTTGAACTGTATGTCAAATTAAGTGTTTTTATTAAAATAGTTATCTCTCGAGTGTTTTGATCCATAAGAACCTCCGTACGCACTCGCCATATCCAGTTCTGGTCGCCTCTTCATTCCATTGGTATATTCCCCAACAACCCGATTCGGTGCTATGTAGGGTAAATCTTTCGACCCGTAGTACTTGACATCCTCACCATACTCGTCCAACCTCTCATCGTCAGTTTCTTCGACGATGAGCACTTCATCGTTTCCACTTATACGGCAACGATCTTCCTTTTTGATGTAGTGCGAAATAACGCTTAGTGCTTCGATAATTGGATCTAGATATCGAAAAGGAAAACCAACGTTGCACCATAGTTGGTTGAGACGCCTTTCTCGGAGAATACACGAAGGCTGACTATACAGCGATTTTCCCTGTTCAAAGACAAGGTAGCAAACCAACGCCCTAGAAAATAACATATTTATAATAAACACAATCAAGTAAAAGAAACACATTCTTACCAACAGCACAAATCTTTTTGGGTTTATACGAGATGGGGCTCTCTCCCCAAATGGTTTCTTCAACAGTATCTGATGCCATGTTGAACAGAGAAAGAGTGCAGACTGAATGTGGCACGATTGCGCGTTAAATAAATGCAGCAGATGTCGTGGTTAAGTACGGAATGGCACATGGAACGTGTGCGCAGTAGGCTATGCGCAGGGAGACGTTGTATGGGTGAGGTACTGCGCGCTGCGCTATTGCGCAGGTAAGACCTTGCGCGGGTGAGGCCTTGTGCGGGTGAGGCCTTGCGCTCTGGGAGTCTAACTTATGTATAAATGAAAGTCGTATGGTCCTAGTCAGTAAGCAATCGAGCAAGATGTGGTACGGAGAGGCGTCTTGTAGCTGCACCAACGAGTCAAGCTGCGCTTACCACAATTTTACCATGAACGATTGGGTCTATTCCGGTATCAGTATCAGTGATTTGTGCTGTCGATTGGGTCTATTCGGTGTTAACGTCGCTTCAAGTCTTGGCAGCACCATGCAGGTGTTTGAGCAAACTATTGACGACATTGAACAGAAAGAAATCATCTTTCAATTCAAAACTCCTTTGAGTAATCTTCCTGGTTACGCAAAAGAAATTTGGCTCGACGCCCACAACGAAACCTTTTGTTTCACCCCGGATCTTGAGCAGAAGCAGCTGTTGGTCAACACGTACGAAAATGGACACCCTTCCGTTCCCTTTAGATGTGGAGGAGGAGGAGAACTTCTCAACGACAAGTAAACAGTCGCCATGAAAGTAGATGCCACATTTCACTGGGATGACGGTGTTTTTGTAAGACCCAACCAACTTCATACGTTGCAGATTTGCGGAAGAAAGTTCCGAGAATGTACTTGCTGTTTCTGTGCTGACAATACTTTACGTTTTACTTGTGAAAGTTATGCAGACGATGAAGACGAATACTGATTTGTAAACAATACATTCATCATTTCCAGATTCTACTGTATTAATTTACTAGGTAAACTTGAAAATAAAATAAAAGTTTCCATAAAACGTTAACTGAAAACAAATCTTCATAAAACTTTACAGAAACTATCTTTCAACTTTTCAAATAAAGGTTAGTTTACATCTAAAAAATATATAAAAAAGAAACTTACTTTTATAATTGTTAATACCCATATAGGATTCGGACAAACAGGGGAGCTTGCATGTACCCACAATCTCAAGAGGAGGGGGGAAACCCCCTCCTCCACTCCGGCCAGACCCAAGCACATAGTAGCGCAGA
>JAHZNP010001720.1:0-15349 GCA_020615345.1 Triops cancriformis | reverse complement strand
GTTTTGGACAGTCGGAGGAGCCTCCAGTTTTCATGGGTGTTTGGTGTTATTGTTTGTGTTTTTCAAGCGTACAATACCTCATTTGATAGCCAGGACACCAGGCCATCTAACGAGTATAGTTTTAGGCTACAATTTTGTCTCCACGTGAAGTGAAAAATAAACTACAGAAAAGTGTCCACACTGTCCCATCCCTCCTCTATTTGTGCAAACGAAACAATGAAATCTTGGAACTTGACTGAAACTAGCTTGTGTGTTTATATATTATTTGTTTCAGCAATTTTTCGTATCCTCCGTCAGTTTGTTCAATTACTCGAACCACATTCATCTCTGGACAGCGTGTTTAGACAAGTATGCCACGCGTTCAAAGCGCCATTGCCAAGTTTTCATTGTTGCATAGTCTTTCCTTAAATATCTACTGACTAGTGAGAAGAATTACGGAGTATTTGTACAAGTGATGCCATGGAACTTTAGCAACTTGATTGAAAATAACTAATTTGTTGATGTCATTCTTACAAAAATGGTTCAAATCCTCCATCTTTGAAAGATGGCTTCGCGTGGGTTTCGTGTATGGTAGGAGTGGTGTTACTTTCAAAGACGTTAGGAAAGGACAAAAGGATTAGCTCCTAACAGGCTGTTACTTGACTTTTAACAAATGGCTTTTAACAATTGGAAGCTAGCGGCGCCATTTTTCAGAAGATGGACGAGCGACGCCACCTAGCAATGTCTAGTGGCTTTTGACATGGCTCCGTACGTTGCTACTTATTGATTTGAAATTAATACGATTGTAATTGTAGGCTGCGTGTCATTGCAAGGACTTCAGTTGACGGGATCTCATTGGATCTCGTCGTCAAGCCCGTGTACAGCCTGTCACTGCCAAAATGGCGTCACGCGGTGCGTTCCGTTGCAGTGTCAGTGTCAGGCTCCGTCCACTGTTCCGCGCACTCGGCGGGAAAACCAAGAACGTTTAATTGAGATTATGGAATCCGGAGCTGGATTATTAGCCTCTTCAGCTCCGGCCAAAGACACAGTGAAATCCGGCAGCAGTGCTGCTGCTGCTGCTACTACTACTACGTCCAGTGTGACTGTGATGAGTGCAGTGACCCTAGTGAATGGCACGTTATGGACGCCCAATGTAGGTGCCGCCCTAATCACTGAAACTGTCACGACACAATGCTGTCCACAGTGCAGACAACCACCGCCAGGACCGCCACCTGTCTGCCGCCACCAAGAACTCAGCCACGTGACTTTCCGTTCTGGCCAAAATTGGACGTACCAATGCCAGACGTGTGAATGCTTGGTAATAATCTTTTCACAGATCACACAAAAATCAAATAGTGTTGCAGAATTTTACTTGATCCAATTAGCACACAATTATAACATATACATTCTAGGCTTGTATAATTAGCAAATAGTTTTGTTCCATTACAATATACAATACGTTTATATTTTTTTCACAAAGAAGATTAAATTGTGTTGCAGACTTTTACTTTGTCCAATTAAATTCTAGACTTGTAAAATTAGATATTAATTTTGATATTGTGCCGTTTTTAGCATGGAGAGATTGATTGTTGGCCCTTAAAATGTCCGCCTGTTTACTGCACAGCGCCTGTGATCGCCCCAGGCGATTGCTGTCCCCGATGTCCCGAGCACGACCCCTGTCGGCCGGTTCCTTTACCTTCGTCTTCGCCGGAAGATTTGTATAGCAATTTCAGTTACGCCAATGGCTCCGATTCCAGCTCGACAGACCAAACGTTGCAAGGCTGCCACGTGGAGGGGCGCTACTACGCGGAAGGAGCGTTATGGCATTCAGGCAAAGATGGTTGCATAGCTTGTACATGCAAGGTACGGGACAATAGCCATATTCTCTCAAAAAGTTCGATTTAGCCCAAAGCACTGGCGTTAATCGCATGTTGCATGGACTTGGGCCATGAAAACAGTATTTCTCTATTGACTAATACGTGTAATGCGAACTAATTGCATTATTTACTAATTAGGAACCGTTTTGTTCCCGCCTACTGGCCCACTCGTCAGCTAACCCTAATACTAACCGGTAAATACTAACATGGATCCGTCACATCCTGCCTTCTAACTAAATTCACCATACCGTCACTTTCGCCTCTTTTTTCTCTACTATTTTTCTCCAACTTACTTTATTCTTTTTACTAACGATTTTATTTTAATTTCCTATATTCTCCACTTTATTTCTTATTAATTAACTATAATTTTATTTGAAATGATAGTTAATTTTGCTTTCATGCTTTCCAAGAATTTATTTAATATACCTAAACTGTAACTTTACTTGACTTTCGTCAGTTTCCCATGATTGTTCAAATTACTTGTGTCTTTTTCATATGAATACATCCATAATTATGATTTAATTGTATTAAATTAGTTGTTTTGGTTTTCTTTTTTTATAAAAACAGGAAGGAAAGCTGTGTTGCCGCACTTTGCCTCGCTGTATGCCTCCTGCTCCTCCAATCCCCGTTTCCCCGCTTCCAGCGCCACCTACTTCCTCCAAGAAAGAGCACGGCCAAGCCGGGCATCCTCAACACAAGGAACCGAAAAACAAGCGCGATAACCACGTGCCCAAGCCCTCCGTGTCCACCCTTACCCACTACACCACCTACTTCAACAGCAGCGTCACCACGCCCCCCTTACCATCCACCACGCCAACCTCGCTGCCTCATCAACGCGTAGCCAACCATCTCCGCAAGGTGTCACGCCCTGCCGGTAATGGCAAACAGCCACCGAAGCGAGGTCGCAAAGGGTCGCAGTTGAACGACGAAGCAGTGTAAAAATTCAACAGACAAAGATCATTGAAAGCAAAAAATATGCGACAGCAAGTCAAGACAGAGATTCTTTTATCTATCAGTTACTATTATTATTATTATTATTATTAAATTTTGTATAGGACCGTTGCTTTATGGCTACGTTTGTACAGAGAGTGTAAACGTTCTGGAGAGTTCGAAAAGCAGCTAAGAAAATTTAAGAGCCAAACAAAAGAGTGTTTAGCCCGAAAGGATTGTATATTTTGTATAGATGGGAACAAATCGAGCGATTGAGACTTTTTTTGCAAGGAAGCGTGTAAGGTTTGTTTGCTAAGATTTCACCTATATCTATGAAACTTAAAGTCTAGAAAATTTACTTGGCAGGCGTGACACACCTATTCACTTAAAAAAAGTCAAACATGAAAACTCTTGTTATTAACACATTGCTACGGACTTTTGACACCCTAAAACCCTTCTAGTCTTCATTCCAAAGTCATGATGGGTTTCCACGGTCCAAAGTTCCCTTCGAACTCGCTAGTCTGTCTCAGACCGTTTAACATACCAACAAAAGACTTGAAAAATAATGAAATCTTTAAAAAGCCCATTGTCAATGTGCCCCGCATATCCGTGTTCACAACTGCCGAGAGCTTCTCGTAAACTCGTTTTAGAAGTACACTTGGAAGCGAGCGACCTTTTTTGTATAGCAAATTCTTGTCAAAGGGCGTACCAGAAAAATGTGGCACAAAGTGTCATGCACGCTAAGGGAAGCATGTACCCGAGTTTTTTGGACTCTTGGCATGCCTCCACGGTCAAAGAACGTAAATATTTACACTTGTCATCCCAGGTTGTCTAGGGGACAATAATGAAACCAACGCTCTCCCCCCCTCCCCCCTTAACCCTCCAAATTTGTCATGGATCTCGCTTTCAAGTCATATTTGAATAATTACCTATGAATTAATCCATTTGTAATTAACCTGCCGCCAAAGAATTTCCCTTCAAGTTTCTCACCCTTACCCCCCTTTACGGAAAATGGAAGCTAATTGTTATACCAAGGTTAAATCTTCGCGTTTGTAAATCTACTCCCACGACCTCTACTTCCCCCCGTTTGAACAAAAAACAAACTTGTTGCTGACCGTTAGAACCGCCATTTTTTTGCTTTGTCCTTTTTCTTAACAGTTGCGAGCGGAGGAGAAGAATAAAAAAGTCAATACGCTGAAACTTTTTTTTTTGGTATCTACCCCAGGAGGCTTATGTTACATGATTGCTATCACAGTAATTAACAGTTGATACATGCCCTCCAACAAATTGACCTTACGCGCCTCCTTAATGATAACGATCATGGGTCATGTCAAAGTGCGAGTATTAGTGCCTGGATTACAACCAGTTGGACGCGGTGCGTTCATGTGTTCATAGTTTGCACGAGAAAAAAATGTTATAACCAATACACTACAGTCGTTGCAAAAAAGAACATTATCGGTGTCATTGCGTCAACTTCCTGTTATTACGCGCTTACAGATGATTTCATTCCTTTTACGTAGATTGTTCCGTTTAGGAAGTTGGGGTGTCAGCTCAAGCGTCCGCTTGCTCCACCGAAAATTTCTATGGAAAAGGGTAATGAATGTCAGCCAATCAATGCCGCGTCGAAGTCTTTTTCATTATGCAATAAACCGCTATGAGATTGCTCCTGCTCCTTTCGTATACAAAGTGTGCATTCTCCAAAGCAGCATTTCTTTTATTCGTACCCCACCACCTTTCTCCCCTGCCCGCCTTCTGCCCACCTAACCACCTCCCTTTTTGCCTCCACTCCAGCTCTTGCACATTTTAATGGTTTTATTCCCCACGGTTTAATTTCTCCTTGGCGCCCGACCGGCGCCGCGCGACACTTTGTTCCTACGCGCCACTACGCAGTTTCTATACCCAACTGCTACTTTCCTCCTAAAAAGCTTTATAATGAACTTCTTTAAGCTTTGCTTTATCAAAACATAGGAATCTAATCATTACAGGTAGTTAATACCAGACATTAAGGAGTACATTGTCTGCCCTGAGGAGCGTAGGTTTATATCGGCGCCGGTCGACGCCAGATCGGCGCCACACAACTATCGATACAAATGTCAATGGCGTCATGTGAAATGTTTTTGTGGTAAAATAAGCTTCCTTTTCACGCCTGGAGAAGGGCCTAAACGGTATGTATTAGCCTAAATTCATTCATAGTATCCTTCAGATTTCTAGGCGCGATAGATGTGCGGAATTTCAACAGGGAATTTTCATACTTGAGACAACAATGAAAACTTTCTGTTTGGACCAAAAAGGGCTTGAAGCTAGCTGATTGTGCCTTGGAAAAGCTTCCTACTCGCTCTTTGCGGACACATTATTTCTGTTACAGTGTGACTTTATGATTTCTTCATTTTTAGGCGTGTTTTGGAGGGTTTTACCGCATTTAACCCCTGAATTGGATTGCTGGAAGCTGTAACTAAGATGACAGCTTTGAATAGTCTCTTCTCCTTTACCAGTCCGGCTGTGAAAAAATTGTTGGGATGGAAGCAAGGTGATGAAGAAGAGAAATGGGCCGAGAAAGCGGTTGACTCCCTAGTTAAGAAACTGAAAAAGAAGAAGGGCGCCATTGAAGATTTAGAAAAAGCGCTATCTTGCCCAGGTCAACCTAGCAAATGTGTGACAATACCCCGCAGCCTTGACGGAAGGCTTCAAGTAAATCACATTTCTTTTAAAAAAGCATTAAATTTCCTAATAGTGATTTTTTAAGAGGTATACATATATTTTCAATTTTCTTATTGCAGGTTTCACATCGCAAAGGCCTTCCACACGTTATCTATTGCCGAGTATGGCGCTGGCCGGATTTGCAATCACACCACGAACTGAAACCTTTAGACATTTGCGAATATCCCTTCTCGGCAAAACAGAAAGAAGTTTGCATCAATCCGTACCATTATAAACGTGTTGAAAGCCCAGGTACAACACTTGTCACTTTTCTCTTACTTCTCACTTTCGAGTAGAATAGTACCCATCAAATTACCTATGCTATTATCCATATACATTTCAACATGTCGTTACTTACTGTCATTGTTATTATGTGTCATTCTTTTTTATCTGAAGACATTGGTTTAATTGATTTGTATCTACATTTTAGTGCTGCCCCCTGTGCTGGTACCACGCCATTCAGAGTTTCCACCGGGCCATTCCTTGCTGCCATTTCAACAGCTTCCCGAGCCGCCGATGCCCCACAACGTCTCTTATAGTCAACATGGGTTTTCCAACCAAACCGGACCGGGAATGGTGGGCAAACCCAGGCCAGATCGGAGCATGGGACCTTTGACGCCCTTATCCACCGTCACCAGCGGAAATCCCACCTCGCCAGGTTCCAGTAGCGTGGGGTCACCTAATCCGCAAAGTCCCTACGGGGGAATGCCTGGTAAAACGCCGATTTTTAATTCAGAAGCCAAGACCTCTAACATTAAGCCAAATCAGAGCAAAAAAAATCAATACGACTTGAGAAAAATAAATATTTAAGGCTGACATTTTTAAATGCCTGGTAAAACGCCGATTTTTAATTCAGAAGCCAAGACCTCTAACATTAAGCCAAATCAGAGCAAAAAAAATCAATACGACTTGAGAAAAAGAAATATTTAAGGCTGACATTTTTAAATACTTTATTTTCTTACTTTCTAATGGGTATTTTTTTACATTTAGCTGAAACTCCTCCGCCAGCATATTCTCCGCACGACGACAATGCCAATAATGATGCGATGGATACAGGACACGGGACGAGTAATGATTTAGCTCCAGTGGCTTATCAAGTAAAAAAAAATAAAAAAAATAGAGAAATTAAAGAAAGAATTAGAAGAAAAGAATGGATGTTGTATTTACGATATAATTTGCGTAGGAACCTCCATACTGGGCGAGTATTGCATACTACGAGTTGAACAGTCGCGTGGGCGAGATTTTCCACGCGCAGTCCCATTCCATTATTGTGGATGGCTTTACGAACCCGGATAACAAGTCGGACCGGTTTTGCCTGGGTCAATTGTCGAACGTCAACAGAAATTCTACCATAGAGAACACACGGCGACACATTGGCAAAGGTTCGACACTTTTTCGCTAGTTTACTGTTGAAAACAATGTCGGGCTTGAACTCCGGTTATCCGAATAATCCTCCGATGACGAAGATTGTATGGGTTTTCGACTTGATTCTGACACGTAAATGACAGATAACGTAACTTTGTTGCAGATTAGTGCCCTAATTGCAAACTTCAAAGACGAGAAGCTAGGAATATGGACTCGAACACGGATGTAAGAGAAAGCGCTTGTAAATGGACGAATTTCCTTTTTTTTCTTTTTATTATATATATATATAAATCTTTCGTACTTAAATGCTTGTTCATTTTCAACAGCACTTGGAGGTTCAACTTCAGTTTATTTCTTAGTAGTTCAGTGTACTTAGTTAATAGTTCAAGGCAGTATGTTGTAAAAATTAAACCCAGATGTAAGAGATTTTCATTCGGTTACTTGGGGGTATAGTTTCCACAGAAAAGGAATCGTATGAAAGGGAAATCTCCTGTGAGGTACTTCAAGTGACCCTGAGTGTCTCTTGTGTCCGGATTTGTCTCCGATTGGAACCTTAAAACATATAGTTGAACCCGTTTTAAAGCAAGCAGCTGTTTAAAGACGGACAGGTTTAGTGCTTTTTAGCGTCTATGACTTCCAGTTCAAGTGTCGCTTGAATATGGATTCAGTTTACCGACAAACCCTGGTAAAAGAGACTTTGCTAAAACATAAGGATAAATAAGTTCTCACTAAAAATAGCATGTAAAGAAACAGGGCTCCAAGAAGCATTTCTTTGACTTTATGTCTGTTACATTTACGTTCGACTGCTATTCAGATTAATTTTCGACTGTGAAGAGTTATTGTGCAGTCAAACCGGAATATAAGGGACCCGCGTGTAAGAAATTAGGTTGGGTACAAGTACCTTCATTCCTGGGCTTGCAGGGTAAAACAACCGGATGTAAGAGACTTGTAAGAAGCTCTGCTCTGGCATTCTTGTCTCTTACATCTGGGCTCCTTCCTTATTGTCATTACGGCTAAGCTAGTTGCATATATCCCGATTTTAATTTTTCATTTAAATAGTCCACGTTTTCGCCAATCTCTTAGATAATTAGATTTTTAAATAGTTTGGATTTTCGATAACCGGATATAAGAGACAAAGGATATTCGGATAGCGGGGTTTGAGATCATTTGTTTTTTCGAATAACTTTGAGTCTATGAATTGTCATAGAATGAACTTGTTTTTATTTCCAATCCTTAGGAGTGCATTTGTACTACGTGGGGGGCGAAGTCTACGCGGAATGTTTGAGCGATTCGGCCATTTTCGTACAGTCGCGCAACTGTAACCACCATCACGGCTTTCATCCCACGACGGTTTGCAAAATTCCCCCAGGCTGTTCCTTAAAAATTTTCAACAATCAAGAGTTCGCCCAATTGTTATCCGAATCCGTGTCGCACGGCTTCGAAGCTGTCTACGAGCTCACCAAAATGTGTACCATTCGGTAAACGTCCTTCATTCATTTGTTTACTTCACTGGCTTTATCATTTTTCATTTCTTCTTCATTTTCATTTTTTTCTGATTTTTCACTTTAAATTTTAAATTTTCGTGTTTGATATTTGTTTCATTTTCCCTAATTCTTTGAATGTCTTGTAGGATGTCGTTTGTGAAAGGTTGGGGGGCCGAGTATCACCGTCAAGACGTGACGTCGACTCCGTGTTGGATTGAAATTCACTTACACGGACCTTTGCAATGGTTGGACAAAGTTCTCATCCAGATGGGATCGCCCCACAATCCCATTTCGTCAGTTTCGTGAACAAACTATTCTAATGCACTTGGGGGGAGTCGATCACTTTTTTTTTTTGCGGGAGCGAGAAAAATAATCTTTTTCTCCCTGATACAAGAGATTATTTGTAAAGTTTTTATTTCACCTTGATCTACTCCTTAAGAAAAAAAACAATAATCAAGAATTTTTTCTTCGACAATCGTAAGCTTGCACTTTTTTTACATTTTTTCCCTACTAGTAGAGAAAGTTTTAGCAACTTTTGAAAAGGACTAGATACAAAAACTCAACCATCTTAGGACTATTGAAAGGACCAATTTTTTGGAGAAAAAAAAACGTACATTAAAAAATATAAAGAGAAGAAATTTTTTAGTTGCGATGAAAGAGAGATGAGAGAAAGAGGGAATTTGATAATTGCGATCTCACTTGGTGTCCTGTCATCGTGTTTACCCTTTACAATCTTCAAGTTAGCTGCGCATTATCTTATTTCGTTGAAATTCTTATACACACACACACGGCAACATCGTTGTGAAAGCTGCTTCTTAAGAAAAAAAGAGAAAAAGAAAGTTATAAAGAGAGGATTTTTTGCAATAATTTGCGTGCCAAACGAATCGAAATTCGCACTGAGAGAAGTTGAAATTGGGGGTCACGTTTTTTATTCCTTCTGTGTTACCCTTTTGACTCGGATTACTCTTTTTTTCCCGTGTTGTTTTATGCCATTCTGCATTATTTCGTAAGTGTGGTCTGTCGCTTGAGATTAGTGGGGAATTTTTATGCAAATTTTGGCCATACATGAAAATACCATTGAATTTGTTGTTGACTGAGTAAATGAAAGGAAAACGAGGACAGGAAACCGGAGCGAATGCTGTTAGAGCGGGGCAAGTGGCAGCCACAGGCGTGGTGGAGTGTCATACGTCGATGATGTCAAAACAGGGCGGAGCGAATACGGTTGACCCGGCTACCTCCCTATCGTCAGATGTGCTGGAATGGGGGATTCCTCCCACGCAGTCCGAAGTTAGCGTAGTTAGTCCGGTTAGCTATCGGGTGGCAGTTAGTGTTATAGAACGCGTTTGAAGACCGCGGAGCGAGCATGGTTAATCCGGGCAGTTGGATTGCGATACGGCAAAGAGACGTCATCAAATGTTCAGTACGTTACGTCAAGAAACCGGAGGGAGCATGAAGATCGACGCTTGTTTTACCTAATAACAGTTGAACACAGTTGTTAGAAAACAGTCATGGCGGACGAACGCGAAAAGATTTTGGCCTCAATTAAAGAGCAACGTGAAATTGTGCGCAAACTGAAGGCCGAAAAAGCTGACAAAGCGAAGGTAATAACTAATACAATAAACATTCAAACATTCATCTCCTAATATTTTACTACAGACTTTACAGTAAATTTAATTATAAGAAACCTTGCATTATGCTCCATTTGACATGCTTTTTTACTGCATCAGATTAGAGAAGACAAACCTTGACTTTTATGAAACTTATAAACCTCTGTCAATAGTATAAGCATTGATGTGCAGTTGTTCTTTATTTCTTTATGTTTGCTTGCTGCTCTTGGGTCGACTTAACGTACCGGTATGCTGCGTTCTATCTTAAAATCCTCATCTGTGCAAATTTGTGCCTGTAAATTCCACAATGCTGCGAAATTGTCGTCTCGTCGCCGATTTCCGAACAAAACTCAGGTATAATTTGTTTTTTCTTTTAATTTTCAATGTAAATATTTTTTACCTTTTTTCACGTTACTAATTGTAATAAGCTTGAAAAAAAAAGAAAAAAATATTAGGGGGGTACTGCAGAGGTCATGTCATATCATAGAGTACTACTGTCGAACCCACTTAATTAAACATTGGTTATTTGAATAAACCGTATAAACCATTTCAACAGCTTCCGTAGCCGTCGATGCGCCACAACGTCTCTTCTAGTCAACAGGGTCTTTCCAACCAAACCGGACCGGGAATGGTGGGCAAACCGAGGCCAGATCGGAGCATGGGACCTTTGACGCCCTTATCCACCGTCACCAGCGGAAATCCCACCTCGCCAAGTTCCAGTAGCGTGGGGTCGCCTAGTCCGCAAAGTTCCTACGGAGGAATGCCTGGTAAAACGCCGATTTTTGATTCAGAAGCCAAGACCCCTTTAACACAAAGCAAATAAAAAAAAAGGAAAAAAAATTAAAACTGGAGAAAGATAAAGAAAGGCCGAAAATTTTTAATACTTTATTTTCCTTATTTTTAATGGGATTTTTTTTTTCGTTTAGCCGAAACACCTCCGCCAGCCTATTCGCCTCATGATGACAATGCCAACAATGATGCGGCGGATACGGAACAGGGGACGAGTAATGATTTAGCTCCAGTGGCTTATCGAGTAAAAATAAATAAAGAAAAAAAATAAAAAAATAGAGAAATTAAAGAAAGAATGAAAAGAAAGGAATGGATGTTGTATTGACGATATAATTTTGCGTAGGAACCTCCGCTCTGGGCGAGTATTGCGTACTACGAGTTGAACAGTCGCGTGGGCGAGAATTTCCACGCGCAGTCCCGTTCCATTATTGTGGATGGCTTTACGAACCCGGATAACAAGTCGGACCGGTTTTGCCTGGGTCAGTTACCGAACGTCAACAGAAATCCTATCACAGAGGACACGCGGTGATACATTGGCAAAGGTTCAACACTTTTTCGCTAGTTACTCTTGAAACTAATTTTGGATTAGCTGAATTACCGTCAGACGACGAGGATGTTTGGACGTTTGAACTCGATTCTGATACTTAAATGACAAATGACGTAACTGTGTTGCAAATTAGTGAGCTACTGTAGTTGCAAATTGGCACAACTTAAAAGACGAGAAGCTAAGGATATAGATTCGAACACAGATGTAAGAGAAAGCGCTCGTAAATGGAAAGATTTCTCCGCCTTTTACTTCATTGTATTTTTATTATTTTAAAGTTTTGTACGTTGCGTAGTTGTTAATTGTCAGTAGTACTGGGAAGTTCAGCTTTACTTTAATTGTTAGTAGTACAGTGGACTTCCTTTATAGTACTATACAGCAATTTGTAGGGAATTGAACCCAGATATTAGGGAAATTTCCTCGCCTTCTTTACTTAATATTTTCTTTTACTTTCGCACATACATGCTTGTTCATTTTCAATAGTACTTGGAGGCTTAACTTTAGTTTATTTTTTAATAGTACAATGAACTTCGTTAATAGTACATGTCGGTATATTTTGTAGGAAACAGAAGACAGTTCTACTGTCTTTTTGCGTTTGTTACTTCCAGTTCGAATGTCGCTTGAATAGGGAATTAGTTTACCGGTAAACCCGGGTAAAAGAGACTTATTTTAAAACTTAATGATAGATAAGTTTTTAATGAAAAATATTAAAAGAAATAGGGCTGTTAGAAACAGTTCTCTACTGCATATATCACATTTACGTTTGACAATTAAATCGAGAAATAAGGGACCCACATGTAAGATATTCTCAGTTGGGTACCTTTATTGCTTGACGTGCGTGGTAAAGAACCGGATAAAAGACAAACGGTTGTAAAAGACGCTGCTTTAGCATTTGCGTATCTTACATCTGGATCCTTCTTTATCGTCATTACAGTAAACTTGAAACATAATTTTCGGATAATTCTTGTTTATCCTAATTCTCTACTTTTCCGTCACGTGTGTAAACTTGTATTTTGGTTAAGGTTTTAGAGTAACGTTGGAGACAAGTTTACTGTTAAAGATCCTTAGCGTTTATTAACGTTATGTACAGAGTAACACTTGTACAGTAATTGCTGCGGTTGGAACGCGGCCGCTGATCTGCCCTTGGTCTGCTCGGGTCGGCCGCTTTTGTACATAATTATTGCTGACTCGGCCTTCTTCATTTGCTGTTGATGTTCCGGTTATGTTCAATATTGTAGAGCCAAGCAGTTTCGTACGGGATGTCATTCCGGTGCTGTCTCAATGCAATAGTGTCCGGAAGGTGTCTCGGGTTCGGTGCCGCCGCACGCGCCATACCGGGTATCATATTGGAGAGAAAGCTTCGCATACAGGAGGGTACTCCTGGCACGAGTATGCTTCCGCTCTTTCTCACCTTAGGCTAAGAATAGGATTAGTGATATATTAGTACACATTAGTTATCTAGTCTAAATTCGCCTTGTTACACGTGGTTAAGTTTTTATCTTTCGAGTAATGTACATTTTCGATACTCGGATGTAAGAGACAAAATATTGAGTTCCTCTCTGTTACTGACATACAAGTTCTACCATATAGCCTACACGGAAGTCGTGTTGGATAATGAGAGTTGATATCGTTTGTCCGTTTGAGTACTGTGAGTTCCGGAGTTGTCAGTAAATGATTTTTCTTTTTTATCGTTAGGAGTGCGTTTGTACTACGTGGGGGGCGAAGTCTACGCGGAATGTTTGAGCGATCCGGCCATTTTCGTACAGTCGCGCAACTCTAATCACCATAACGGCTCTCATCCCACGAAAGTGTGCAAAATCTCCCCAGGCAGTTCCTTAAAAATTTTTAACAATCAAAAGTTCACCCAATTGTTATCCGAATCCGCGTCGCAGGGTTTCGTAGCTGTCTACGAGCTCACCAACATGTGTACCATTCGGTAAACCACCGTCGTTTCATCGTTTGTATTCAAGTGGCATTTTCGTGTTTCATTTGTTCTTTTTTATTGCATTTTCTTACTTTTTTCACATTTTATTTTTAGTTTTTATTTTGTTCTGCTTTCTAATTTGATTTTTTCAGTTTCTTGTCTATTTAATTTTTCCCTTTGTTATTCCTTTTCTGCCTTTTAACTTTCATTTTCCGGTTGCGTGTCTTTTTTCTATTTTGTAAAGATTTTGAGTTTCGACTCCTAATTGTTTGGATTTCTTGTAGGATGTCGTTTATGAAAGGTTGAGGCCCGAGTATCGCCGTCAAGTCGTGACGTCGACTCCGTGTTGGATTGAGATAAAATTACACGGACCTTTGCAGAGGTTGGACAAAGTTCTCATTCAGGTGGGATCGCCCCGCAGTCCCATTTCGTCAGTTTCGTGAACAAAATATTCTTACGCACTTTGGAGGGAGTCGATCACCTTTTCGTCTCTTTTTTTGCGGGAGCAAGAAACTAGTCCTTTTCTCCCTGATACAAGAGATTGTATGAAGTTTTAAGTTTTGCCTTGATCTGCTCCTTAAGAAAAAAGAAAGAAAATTATTCAAGAACTTGTTCTTCGACAATCGTAAGCTTTCAGATTAAAAAAAAATTTTTTTTTTGCCCTACTAGTAGAGAAAGTTGCAACTTTTGAAAAGGACTAGATACAAAAACCCAACCCTCTTAGGGCTATTGAAAGGACCAATATTTCTTTGAAAATAAAAAGTTTAATGAAAAACTATAAAGAGAAGAAATTTTTTTAGTGGCATTGAGAAAGAGATGAGAGGAAGAGGGATTTGATAATTGCGATTTCACTTGGTGTCATGTCATCATGTTTACCCTTTACAATCTTCAAGTTAGCTGCGCATTGTCTTATTTCGTTGAAATTCTTACTCACACACACGGCAACATCCTTGTGAAAGCTGCTTCTTAAAAAAAAAGAGAAAATAAAGTTATAAAAAGAGGACTTTTTGCAATAATTTGCGGGCCAAACGAATCGAAATTCTCACTGAGAGAAGTTGAAATTGGGGGTCACGTTTTTTTGTTCCTTCTGTGTTACCCTTTTGACTCGGATTACTCTTTTTTTCCCTTGTTTTATGCCATTCTGCATTATTTCGTAAGTGTGGTCTGTCGCTTGAGATTAGTGGGGAATTTTTATGCAAATTTTGGCCATACATGAAAATACCATTGAATTTGTTGTTAACTGTAAGTAAATGAAAGGAAAACGAGGACAGGAAACCGGAGCAAATGCTGTTAGAGGCGTGGTGGAGTTTCATACGTCGACGATGTCAAAACAGGGCGGAGCGAATACGGTTGGCCCAGCCACTTCCCTATCGTCAGGCAAGGTTCTTAGAAACAAGGTTGGACCATCTGAGAACTTCGTGTATGAATTTGCCGAGCGTCGTCCAACACATTCTCAGACGGAATCCTGTGCCTAGCCACAAGATCGCCTTGCATTTCATCCTGTGCGTACGAACAGGATTTGGTACCCACGGGTACCCACCAACCTTGGGTACCCACAGCTTTCGTTTCAGCTCGGGATCACGTGACTTTGTTTACTAGATGGAGAACATTTTCCATTGTATTGAATTTTAAATACATTTTTTAAAATTAAAATGGCTTGTTTATTAATTATGACTTAAGCAGTTTCAGATTCAATATTTCCTTCCAGTTAAAGGAAAGATGTTTTTCGGAACCTCAAAGGTGGCTGCATTTTTTAACAAAATTATGATTCTTTCATTAATATTAAAGTTATTTCTGTTATGTATAGAAAAGTCGATGCGGTTCAATTCAAGCTCTGTATTCTAGCAAGGTCAGGGCGGACTGCCTGCAACAAGGTTCAGTTCCCAGCACAGGTGAGCCCAGGGCAAAACAGAATAACGTCACTCTACGTCACACGTATAGTACAGTCATGAGCAAAAAAAACTCTGGGAAAGGGGCGTACAGCTCACAGCGTTGGCACCTTTCACCGCGTAAAGCGAGCCTAGCTCACTACGTCACAAGCTTGCTTTCTAAGCCATTAGGGAAGGGGAGGTGCTCAAGGATACCGCCAATTCAAATTCGTTTATTTAATGATTTTTTATAATTTAAGAAACACTTAGATGTGTTAATAAATG
>JAHZNP010001719.1:0-15363 GCA_020615345.1 Triops cancriformis | reverse complement strand
AATTAATTGGCCTACACAACAATAAAGTTTACTTTTTATACGAGGAATCCTTGGTATCCTTGAGCACCTCCCCTTCCCTAATGGCTTAGAAAGCAAGCTTGTGACGTAGTGAGCTAGGCTCGCTTTACGCGGTGAAAGGTGCCAACGCTGTGAGCTGTACGCCCCTTTCCCAGAGTTTTTTTTTGCTCATGACTGTACACCTTAGAGGGCAACGCTTAATAAAAGGGTTAGAGTTGGCAAGACGAAGAGCGGAGTTTATGCCGAGTTGTTATTTTTGAAATACGGAGGGTAATTCGAGACTTTCAAGCAGAAAAAGTTACTTTGTCGGTCTTCATAGACGGAAATCTTTCGTTTTAACGATATTTTGTTTCGTCTTAAGAGAAGAAAAACGTATGTAAGGAGATAGGATTTCATCGGGACCAGAATGTTATTTCGTCTTAATCGTTTTCGTTTTAACCGGTTTCCACTGTATTATGTGATCGCGGATCATGATCCGTCACCCGTGATCCAGTTAAATGGATTGTGGATCACGAATCAAACGATTCGAGCTAAGCCAACGCACTTTCGGATCTTCTCCTGCCCATCATTTTTTTTCATCATATAAACCGACGTAGGCTTTCGCCTGTTATCGGATTTCTTTATTTTCAACCTGTTGTACATTTCTGATTGAACTTAAAAATCTTAGCACTATCTGGGATTGGTTTTTACACCTCTCCCCTTCAAACATAACGGATAACTAATACAAGGTGAGGTCATCTTGGGTTATTTTTAACATTTTCTTTGCAAACGTGGCCAATGCGTTAAATGTGTTTGGATTGTTTAATATTTCTTTTGCGTTAAAGTGAATTTTAAGGGAGGACATTTTTCGTAGTAATTCGGCTCTCTTTGTTTAATTTACAGCAATGTAGCAGAAGATGTGGGACATCTTGTTTCTTCATTGCAGGACAAGAACAGATATTATGGTTGGATTTTTTTATGCGTTTAAGATAATCAAGGGATGGGAAATGGAGGGTTCGAATTTGGATTATTTTGATAGTATAACTCTTGTCAATTTACAGTAGATTATAGGTTTAGTGCCTGGGTTAGCGTCCAGATCTTTTAGAGGACTATTTTGTAGTGACCATGACTTTTTCCATGTGTCGAAAATGTATTGATGATCCACATAAGTGCTTGACTAACTGATTCAGGTTATATATGCCATGCTTGGGTTGCCAGTTCTATGTTTCTTTCCAAACAAGATTTATATCTGTGTCTTTTGGGAGGGCTATTGGGAATCGGCCATACATTCCATTGTTTTTTGGCATAGTTAGTAAGCGACAGGTTTAGAGGAGGTAGACCAGTTTCGATTTCTAGGTTTGCAGTGGAAGTGGTTTTTAGTGCTCCTGTTATTGCTAGCAGTCCCTTCCTGTAGATTTGTGAAAGCGGGATGAGGGTAGAATTACTGGCGGAACACCAAGCTGGATAGGCATATTTAAGTCTTGACAAAGTTGTTGCTACGAATAGTGATTTGACTTGAATACATGTTATCGATTTACAAATTTTCGTGATTTTAAAGATTTGTTGTAATGATTTTGTACATTCATTTTCTAACGTTGTATGGCTAAGCCAGTTCAGTTTGTTGTCATAGTGAATTCCAAGGTATCGTACTGATTGCTTGGGTTTTATAACAGTTGATCCCCATATCATGCATGCGTCTTCGATCGTTCTTTTTCTTGAGAAGTGGATCATTTCTGTTTTTTTCCTTTGCGAAGTTAAGCTTCATTTTTGAAATACATTTCTCGAGTGTGGCGATGTTGTTGGAGAGTAATTTAACATTTTGATGACTAGAAGAACTGATAGTGTAGAGGAAGAGATCATCGGCAAATCCCTGTGTGTTTATTTTCTTACGCTTAATTATTTTTAGTGCATCGTTTATATATATTAAAATAAAATTGGGGAAAGTGGGGAGCCTTATGGTACTCCTTTAGTAATGTTATAGATTTGGCTTGTTATTTCTCGGTAAGAAATAAACGCTTTCCTTCCTCTTAGGAAGTCTTCTATCCAGTTTACAATGACCATCGGTAAATTTCTTCTGCGAAGTTCCGGTATTAGTTCTAAGTGGTCAACATTGTCAAATGCGCTGCTGACATCCAGAAGCAAGGCTGTTAAGACTTTGCCATGGTCAAAACACTGAAGTACTGCGTCGCTGAAATGGGTTAAAGCATCTACCGATGATCTCCCAGTTCGAAAACCATATTGGGTGTCGGCTAGTAGACTTCTGTTTTCTACAAAGAGTTGTATTTTGGTTGCTATTGCCTTTTCTAGTATTTTTCCTAAAATTGGAAGCAATGCAATTGGGCGAAAACTTCGGTATGATTCGTAGTTAACTTTATAAGATATTTATTTCCAAACTTTTGGCCTTTTCCCGCCCTTGAGAATCGTGACGTCACGTGCGTGAAGATTTGAATTTCGGATTTCTTATTTCCTAAACATCTTCGTTATTATTTCACACCTGGATAAAAGAAACATATATTTTCGCTAGATTTTCCGCTCTTGTTTATAAGACAAAGTTGTTTTTTGGTGTCTATTACTGAAAGACGTTCACAGTAGGCAATTGAAATTGAGATCGTAAGAATTATCTGCACAGCAGTTCTTAAATTTGGAAAAACATCTTCGTCGCCATATTGAAAATAAATTCGAGCAATTCAAGGGTGTTACATACTGGAAATTTTGTTCAGTTTTTGTGAAGCATTCTACAATCTAGTATTTCCTCGTAGAGTTGAGATCCTTCGATATCGGTACTCCTAAATTATTTCATAGAAGAAGAATAAACTTATTCCCTAACTTAGAAAATTAAAATGAAAAAGTCCACATACCAGGTTGTCGGCAAATTCTGCTGATGCTCTTTGACTTTTTTATACTTTTCTCACTAAGTCACTTAAAATTTAAAATTCTGAAAGAATTTTTCCAGCAGTCCTTTCTGTCTATCAGTTCTTTACCTACTAAAAAATCAGATCGTCCCTACCCCTCAATCAGAACCAATTCTCAACCCATACCGCAAACGTTGGGGTTCACGTAGGTTGACCTTCTAGGACCGGACATAAAAAGGTGCTAATTATTCCAAGAAGCTGTCGTATGGTCAAGCTGGAATCCTTCAGCTTAGCTACCGATATTTACCAAAGAAACCGCGAAAAAGTGACATAGGACAAAATGTAGAGTGAAGCCACAGAGGTATACAGAGAGAGCATTCAGCCTCTTCCTTATGGACCTTTTGTGGCCAGTTTCGAAAGCCCCAGGCTAGTCCCAAGAGAGGAAGGGGTGGGCGAATACTGCTGACCAACGCCTTTTTCGCAGCGGGAAACCTGAAAATTTGATTCTCTACGCTGGACCAGTGTTGACCCTATTTTTTCCAGCCAATCAGCTCGTCGGCTCCACCTTCCGCTCATCGGATCCACTTTTCAACTCCTCCTTTTCCATTCTTTTCTTGGCCACAACCTTTTAACACGAGATGTTCTCTCTGTATACCTCTGTGAGTGAAGCAAAGGAGAATACTTTGCATGAAAAATGGCGCCCCCCTCAAACTGGCGCCCAGGGCACGAGCCCTGCTCGTCCTACCCTCGTTACGCCTCTGAGTATTATTACTTTCGCTATTTTCCAATAGTTTGGGTAGTAAGACAGGCGTATTGAAGCGTTGAAAATATTAGTGACTAGTTTTTTAATAAGGTCCCATATTTTTTTAGTACAATGGCTTGAATATTATCATGGCCAGCTGCTTTTGTTGAGTGTAGTTTCATAAGAATATTTGTTACTTCTTCTTCTGTCAGGTAGTGTTCTTCGGCTTTTCGTTTGTTTGTTTTGTAGCCATCCGTATCGGGAGTTGGCAAGACGAAGAGCGGAGTTTATGCCGAGTTGTAATTTTTGAAATACGGAGAGGGTAATTCGAGACTTTCAAGCAGAAAAAGTTAATTTGTCGGTCTTCAAAGACGGAAATCTTTTCGTTTTAACGATATTTTGTTTCGTCTTAGGAGAAGAAAAACGTAAAGTAAGGAAATAGGATTTCATCAGGATCAGAATGTTATTTCGTCTTAATCGTTTCCGTTTTAACCGGTTTCCACTGTAGTATGTGATCGCGGATCATGATCCGTCACCCGTGATCCAGTTAAATGGATTGTGGATCACGAATCAAACGATTCGAGCTAAGCCAACGCACTTTCGGATCTTCTCCTGCCCATCATTGGTCCTGACTACAGTGTAGAATTTTAAGTAAAATTTGGCACCACTCTGAAGCTTTAAAAGCATACGAACAAGATCCTATGGAAAAAAATATCACCGTATTTTCATGATTTTACAAACAATACCATTTTCATCACAATTTGGCGTTACACAACACACCGCACTACAACGCCTTCTTCTTGAGCGGGGGGCGTTGAGTTTGGCTGGGAGGTTTCGCTCCCTGGGGTTTTGCATTGGCTTCTGCTTTGATCCACATCGGAAGTTTCCGTTTTGCAGCCACAGGCTCCACCTTCACCACTTCCGCCGCACCACCTGCTTTGCAAGCGGGCGACAACTCCACCCTCAATGTCTCGCCGGACTGCATTTGATGTACCAAAGCTGCGATCTGCAACGCTTTCTCTTTCGTAAGCAACACAGCGTCCCCCGAAGCTTCTTTTTCCTTCTTGGGACTTAGCATCAAATCAATTCTCAGCTGCTTTCCCATACTTTGCTTTGCCGTCTCGAACGAAGAAGTCCGTTGCAGCTCCACTTTTTTCGCTTTTTCTATATGCTTGTCAGGTTTTTCTTTCTCTTCAGGTTTCGTTTCTTCATTCAATCCAAATTCCCGTTTTAACAATGTCAAGACAACAACAATCTGGTTGTACGTAATTGATGGCGGACACAGCTCTTTAATCGGCCTCAAGAGCGCGATATCTGCCAAGAAAATAGATTAAACTTAACGCATCACTCCGTACACGTGTAAATACACAAAACAAAGCACTAAATTTGTGATATTACTTGAATTAATGGGCGGCGCACGAATCACGTTCGTAATCAGTTCCTCCACATCGGGAGTGACGCTCATTCGCGGAAGATTTACAGGAAAGCCAAGCGTGATAGCTTCGCAGATATGACGAACGACTGTGCTGTCACTCACATTCCTAACGAGGAGAATAAAGCAATTAATTTGAACATTTGCACGTGAATTTTTACATTGCATCCGCAATCTCAGCCACGGTCATTTTCTTGTCCATTAACAACGTATAGCTTTCGGCAACCGTGGGTTTTAACAAACTCAGCATGTCGGGATCATACGTAACTTCAGGCGTGCTGTCCACTCTAATTGCGTTGCTCGCTGTTATAATTTCATTTGTGTCTAGACTAACGTCTAGTTTTTTACTCAGCGCCACTATCTTGGCCACAAATTCGGCGCCAAACTGTTTCAAAATCGCGTCACTGAAGCCTTCCACTGCAACACAGGAACATCAACACACAAAATAAATTTAAAAACCACGTAGCATGCTACAATGGCTTAAAAACGATTAAAGTTACGTTTGGCAAGTTTGTCGACCGTTGAAGGCCGAACACTGGCCAAGTTGAGCAGCACGGAATTACTGGCAATCATGTACGGAGCAAGTTCATTCCGCCGAGCTAAGGTGGACCTTAATTGGATCAATTCCCTGTAGATATTCGTCTGGGCTTCTACTTCTTTTTCGCTCACAGAAGGACTTGTCGATTCAGGCTTTGGCTTTGTAACCGGCACCATCGGAAGTAAGCTATGTAGAGTCCAATAATAATAATAATAATAATAATATTAATAACTCGTTGATAATTCACTGAAAAACGAAAACAATTACGTGACTGGTGGTTTCGTAACTGGAACAGAGCTTTGCGATTGAACGTCGTTTTGAGAAGCATGTCTGGTCGCCATTTGACCGGCTTTGGTTAAATTGACCAACTCTCGACTCGGTGTTAATGGCGGCATCTGGTTCCTAAAGCGAACAAACAGTACTTTCAGCTATAAATCACACCAAGTTAAGCCTATCTTTTCTTTAACTATTGAGTTCCGCGCGGTCGTTATGCTCACGAATGTTTTGATTCACTAACAGCACTAAAAAGGGATCATTTTATGCGTGTTTTGAGTTACGCGGGTTTTACGCGGTACATGAACCCTACTATTCCCAGCGTAAAACGAGGTCCTCCTCTACATCTGCAATTTTACTTTAGAAAAGTTAACTAATTAGACAAATCATCTTGCTGATTATGTGGCAAGCTAAACAGTCTAGAATGAACACGGTTTTGAAATAATGATCGTGTTGACTAATAAGATTATGAACAGCTTTCGTGTTACGCGGCATGCAGAGCCATGTTAATCCCCGCGTATAACAAGACTTCCTAGCTAATTTTCCACTTTGACTGAAAAAATGGGAAACAATCTACGTTGCTATGACGACATAAGCTTTTTCTGTTAATTGCATGGCTTCATATGAGTATGTGGAAGTTTGCAGGCTCTGTTCTTTTAAATAATCTTCCATTAGCATCATTCTCCCTAGGAAAATTCACTTTTAGTTGATTTACCCAAGATTACTCCGCTAATTTTGTCAGTAAGTTACCGAATTCTTTCCACCACGCTTCACTGTGTTCTTTGCCTTTGCCGTACAAAGGATGAGACATGTACCGTCGATCAATCCGCTTACTGGACGAACCTCGGAGGAATAAAATCGGAATGGCAATGCCAGTTCTACCACCTTGGACTTCAATTGCTTGGAAAAGCAGTAAAGCTTCTTTCAAATAATCCATAGCTTCAACATTGGCATGTACTGCTACTCTCCCAACGCTAGTACACCTTGAAGAAAAAAATATTACACAATAGAGAAAACCTAATAAAAATACAAATTAAACAGGATATTCAAAGAAAATAAGAACAGAAAATAAGCAAAACATCGAACGAAAATAAGAAATAAAAAATATGCATAAAATTTAACGAAAATATGCGCGAAAAATTAAAAAAATTGAAGACAAGTACTATTTAAAAATAGAAAATAAGCATCAAATTAGAGGAAAACAAAAAATTAGAAATTAAAACAGAAATCAACGAAAAATAAAAAAGCAGATAAGCACTAAATCGTAACAAACAGAGTACAGTAAAATTGGATAAGATAGCTAAAGATCAACGCTGAAAGAAAATACACGAGCCAAGAATAACGTAGAACTCAGCTAAAATAATGGCTTGTTTCCTCTGATGTCTAAAACACTTAAAATCTTCCATCTAATACAAACCTCGCCCGGCAGTTATCACAGCATTGGTTAGGAGAGATTGTCCCCAACGGTTTTCCCTCAAAATGTTTCAAAAGGACTAGTCTCCTGCAATCGCTTGTGTCCAAGTACTGTTGCAGCAAACGAAGCATTTTTTTCCGGTGAACGCGGACGAAAGCAGTCTTAACTTGACCGATAAAGTGATGATAAATGGAAAAATCGCCCAGATTGTAGAAAACGTGGCACTCGGCCGGTAAACCGTCCCTTCCTGCGCGTCCAATTTCTGTTTTAAATTAAACAAAATAAATTTAAAAAAAACTCTTGTGGATACACATTATTTAAACGTGCCACAATGTTTCAATACTACCTTGATAATAGCTTTCGATTTCTTTCGGGGCGCCATAATGAATGACTCGACGGATATCTGCGTTCCAGAACGACAATGTGTTTAAATAAACAAAGTCTGAGTGAAAAACACGCACCTGGTTTATCAATACCCATGCCAAATGCAATCGTCGCCACCACAACGGGCACTTCATCTCTAATAAACATCCTGTGCGTTTCTTTCCGTAATCCGTTGGTTAACTTGGCATGATAGGGCAAACAATTCACTCCTTCGCCTGCGATAATGTAACCGACTCGTGACAGAACTCGAAATTGAGTCTCATTGCACAGAATAACAAGGAAAAGAAGAACTTACGTCTTAATACGGCGGCGATGACTTCTGTATCCTTCACACGGGGACAATAGATGATCACGGAGCCTTCATACGTATCTGTTTGCAACAACGGTCCCAAATCTTTCCAAATGTCACCTCCTTTCTTGTGCACAGCAATATACAGATTAGGACGATCAAAACTTGTCAACGTTCGCAACGGATTACTAAAATAATATTTTTTTTCAAAGATTTCTCACAATTCTACCCAATTTTACTTCAATTTCAACTGACTGATGATATCCTCTTGCACACGAGGCGTGGCAGTGGCTGTTAAAGCCAAAATTGGAATATGTGGAAAGTTATCTTTCAAAATTCCCAGCTCTCTACACGAATTAGATAAAAAATTAACAAGATGTCATAAAAATAAGTACATTTACTTTTAAAACTCCACTAAATATTTATAATTCTATTCCAATTAGTCAATTACATTAAATTCAATTAATGCTGTGCGGTGAAGCTAAATCATACGAAGTTCTTAATTAAACTTTTTTCTACCTGTAGTCGGCTCGAAAATCGTGTCCCCATTGGCTCACGCAATGTGCTTCGTCCACAGCGAACAAACTAATGGGGACTTTCTCTTCAAGTGACTTTAACGTATCCAAATTGTGGCTTATGTATTCTGGAGTGAGGTAAAGTACGCGGTACTGGCCGCTCATCAACCCTTTCATCACGTCGGCTTTTTTTGTCTGCGCCGAACCCAGATACGTCCCTACAGAACGAAACAAAATAATTAACTTCCACGAGCAACATCTAAAGCTTTATATATCGACTGATTTGAGAATTAACTTTTTTAAAAATACTACTACTAATAATAATGATTTCAAAAAATTCTACACTGATTAGTTGTAAGACTTCTTACGAGAAAAGAGTAAAGTCTGGTAAATTGTTAGAAAGGCGTAAATTTCCATGAACAGAATCTTTTTTTTTACCCGGAATGTTGGTAGCTTGTAAGCCCAAAACTTGATCTTCCATTAAGGCAATCAAAGGTGAGACAACTACACTTAATCCGCCCGTAAAAACCGATGGGTATTGGTAGCACAAGCTTTTACCATAACCAGTGGCCATAATAACGCATTGGTCCTGTCTTGCCTTGAGAGAAAAATGTAATTTCGTAATAGCAAATCATAATGGATAAAATGATAGAGAATCGGGAGATCGCTTACTTCTAAAACGTTGGAAATGATCCGCCATTGCATGGGCCGGAACTCGGTATGCCCAAAATATTTGTGTAGCACATGCAAATGGGCCTTCGTAGGCTCAGAGATCGAAAAATCCACGGTCGCAACGGTAGCAGTTGAAGGCGAAATGGGGGAAGGCACGTTTTGTTCGGATTTCTCCATGTTCTCTAATGCCTAGATGAGAATTTTCAAGAAATTGATATTTAAAAAGGGAGTATATTACTTCTAAAACTTCTGGTGGAATCTCCTCTTCGTCACTTGGCATCAGGCAGTCGCTGTCACTAACGTCCACACTTTTTACCATTTTTTCTTCTTAAAAATCAGAAAAATGAATGTAGAAACTTTAAAGTCAGAACATTACTTGGTATTTCAGACTGGTGAACTTGCTGACTTCTCTCAAATTCTTCACACACCTTCGTAGGAAACGGAAATAAGAAAAAAAGGAAGTATGGTTCGCGATTAATTAAGTTAAATAACACTATTACAATTAAATAAAGAAATTTTACTACTGAAAGTTCCATATCATCTTCCGTCACATTTGACTCATTGTTCTCCTCATAAAATTGGCTAGCCAGAAGGCAAATTTCGTCCGAATCGTTTGAATCCTCTTCCTGGAGTTTGAAAGGCGTTTCTACATAGGAAAGGACTTTAATTCTGAATTTGATAAACATTTGTAAACACGTTTTACCTGCTTCATTCACCCAATCACAATCATCATCATTGAACATTGCGTCCGTGGTGTCTTCGTTTTCCATTTTAATCAGTGAAAATGTATTTTCACGGATGTGTTTCTAAGAAACATATGTTTTTCGACTTGACATTTTCGACGACGTACTTTTCCCAAACAATACCATGCCGCCACAAGTTGTGGGTTGGTTTTGGGGCGGCGCGGATCCTCGCGGTTCGCCGCGGACTAGGCTCTAAATAGCCGCAGAGCACACCAGAGACCACATCCCTGTATAAAGCGCCGTTACAAGAAAATGTTTTGAAAAGGAGGGAGTTCGTGTGCAGTGAAAGAAGTGCTGATTGGCTGAGAGAGAAGCATGGAGCAGAAGAAGTGTTGATTGGCTGGAAGAAACGCATCGATGTCTTTAATAAAAACATATCGATAGCGTTACAGCTTGTTGTCAATAAAAATATTTTTATAACGATACTAATAGAAGATAGTACATACTTCACAATGAATAATTGCGCACATTTTATATAAAATTTGAATTCTGGGTTTTTAACTCTTCGCGTGTTTTTGTGGAAAGCACACATCACTTTCTTGGTAATTTTCTTCATCACTGTCACTGCTGGAACTGGAAGATGACTCTTCAAGCAAAGCAAGTAATAATCTCTCTGTTTGGATCCATATTTCCCGCGCAATGAAACCTACTCTGGAAGTCCTACTCCGTCTTTGAAGTCAGGGTAGCGAAGAGTACTCTTTTTTACTCTAAACGGAGTGAGAGTCCCAGTGGAGGGCGCCAGGAGTGACACCGCCTCCGGTTGGCCCAGTGGAATGCGCCACCGCTACTCGGAGTCAAAAAGGGTAATCCAGAGTACTCTAGAGTAGCCAGTGGAAAAGGCTATAAGTAGTACTCCGATCTAATGGCGATTTCCATTGGCGACACTGGTGCGCACTGCATTTTTAAAACACAGGAATACTGTGCTTCAACAACTTCAGTTTATCAAACACTGGTTCAAAAATTCAGTGCGCACCACTTTTGCAAATGGAAATCGCCTTGAGGTACAGTGGTGAACAAAAAAAACTTTACAGGGTTTTGCGCAGAGGTCTAAACTAGCCTCCTGAGGCTGATTTACTTTCATTAACTGTTGATTTTTGTTTGTTTATAATGGCAAACATAGGAGAATGCCCAAATGTCCAAAACAGTTGCATATTAAAACCCCATCTGAAACTTTCAAAAAACCTCACCGAAACAAAATCCTGGGTACGGCCCTGGTTACACTTCACGTAAATTTAATTTACCTTTCCTTATTCAATACTGAAATCGTGAGATAACTGAAGAAAACTTTTACTCCTACTTTGTGCCAACAATAACTATGCAATGTAAAAATTTATTACATATTCACAGCAATAAGATTGCACTTCCTTGATGATTACTAATTGTATGCGAAGATATTCAAACTTCGTGGTCTGCTTTTCATAAATATATATCATCCGCACCATCCAGCCGGCGACAATACGGCGGTTACGTTTCGAAGAGTAGTTTGCATGTTTTCACGTCGTAAACTTTCAACTGTGGGGTCTACCTATCCCCTAGTAACCCGTTGATTCAAGACCCTTCGCCAGTTAATGAAAGTATTCTAAATCAGCCTCAAGAGGATAATCTTACTCAGAGATCTAATCTAGCCTCCTGAGGCTGATTTTAGTTTCATTAATCTTGAACGTTTTGAAGGGTTCGTTTGACGATACGGTTACAAATGAATGTTAGCCAAGCTTTACTTGAAACTCTTCACAGAAAATAAAAAAATCCTTTTCAATGGAGTTTAGACTTAGAGGATTCAGACTTAGATGCTCAAAAACATTTCGAACGCCGAAATCACAAAAAAATAATCCATTTGGAAACATTTCCCGACAGTGGATTGGTTTACTTCACTTTCGTCATACTTTATACTTGTTGTACTGTTTTTTATCCAGAAATGTACGAGTAATCTATTGTGCTTTGTACCGATAACTTGCTCAAAACTTGTAAAGCCGCAAGAAAAGCAGAAACGGTATTCTGTAAAATTTTTGTCAGGGCTTTTGCTTCTCTTTATCCAGTTTTCGAACAGGTAAGACGTTTTACCGTTGAAAATCCTGAAAATGTATTGTTCCCTGAGCAATGGCACAGTAAACACTGGATACCATTGTCAAACACGACAAGCATTCACGATTTTTTTATTTTATTTGATTTATTTTTTGATTTGATTTATTTGATTTATTTTATTTGATTTCATTTCATGGGGGGTGGGGGGTTAGTATGCCTTTTTCTAATATTTTCATTCTCTTGTCTTCAGCATTTTACAATAAACTCAAAATTCCATGGCGGGATGCACTAAATGCGAGTGAAAACTGTACTACCATGAATTATTGAAGACAAAAATAAGCCAACGTTTCAAAACCAGCTAAAGACCACGGTCGTTACCTGCCATCCATGAGATCTCGATCTAAGCTTTTTAGGCTCCCACTGTGGCCAAATGCTGTCAGCAATCAAATTTCCTTTTATCCAAAATCACCAAGAATTCTTACGTTTTTGGGTCTTGAATTACCCTAGCCTATAACGCTTGATTCAGAATAACGGCCTACAACTCCGATATATACGAGTTCGAACGTTCTTATATATAAAAATACTATACATACAGTATATTACGCATATATAGTGTGGACAAACTTAAAAAATGTTGCCGAGAATTGGATTGCCCATGTATTGAATCAGCCAGTCCCCATAGAGGAGGGATGGGACAGTTTACACGTAGGACAAACCGTAAAAAAATCATTACTAATGAACTACGACAGTTTTGGATATGAAAAAAATCACACCCTTAGTGAATACGACGAAGCTCACAAGGGGAAATTTTCGTCGAAAAATATTAAAATGTTTTTTAGAAAATAAATAAAAACTGAATTTTGGGCACTTTTTATAAGAAAGGATCCTGTTTATTTCGTTGTACCACTCATAATATGTATCTACAAATAAAGTAAAAAATACTTTTATGTAGCTGATAAGTTAGAGAATAAGCCCTCCAAAGTGATGATTTAGTACGCTTTGGACAGAGCCATTTTTTACTACTGAAAAACATGCTGTTGGCAACGCTGTTGGCAACCTAAAACGTTGCCGTTTTTGTTGTCAATAATCATTTTGACAAAATCATGCGTTTCCTTGCACTAATTGGAGCTAGGATGACTCCTATATCGAGAGGGAGTATAACTGTATGTTTTCATTTAGATATTTTAAGTCTATTATGTATTTTTTTTTAAAAAAGGCAATCGACTAGTTTTCTTATGGCAAAACACACCGACAAATCGCACTACACCCATGTCCAAATTGTATCCCCGGTATCTTGTTTTGGACAGTCGGAGGAGCCTCCAGTTTTCGTAGGTGTTTGGTCTTATTTTTAGTGTTCTTCAAGCGTACAATACCTCATTTGATAGCTAGGATACCAGACCCTCTGAAAGTATAGTTTTAGGCTATAGTTTTGTCTCCACGTGAAGTGAAAATAAACTACAGAAAAGTGTCCACACTGTCCCATCCCTCCTCTACCATACATGGGATTCAAGCTGCTGGTAGTCAAGCTTGTTGTATACAGAGAATCCTGTTCTACGCGATGCCTGCAATCATAAATTTTTGCGCTTTTAAAAATACAATACAAGGTTTAATTTACGGTGCAAACTCGATTTACAAAGTGAAACACGTAGAGTTTATTTATGAAGCATACAAAACTTCAGATTACGCCGTGGGCATCAAAGATGGCGTCGTTCATGTCACCAAAATGCTTGAAATTGGCAACAGGTGGTAGCCCGATCTCCCGCATGTCCTTTTCGTATTGGCCACTAGATGATGTGAGAATCTACTCACAAAAAACTCCAAAGGCTAGTTGGAAATTCGTTTTGCTTATTAGCTTACCTTTTGGTTTTCCCTCAGGCTTTTACCTTTGATCACCTAGTAGCCAGGTAAGTTTCCTAACCTCCTTGAAGCTATTACAAATCCGTTGGCAAAAGTGGGGAACCTTTCTGTTACCTCTTTATGGAACTGTTGCTGTATTCCGGGCATTTTCCTTTGAGTTGGCTGTGCGTGGTAAGTGGAGGGTTAAAAGAGGGGTTAGGAAGTGGGAAGGGTTTCTGGGCACGTCTTTTCAATTTCGATAAAGATCCAAAAGTATAAGTTGCGTTAAGCCATGCACGTGACGGAGCGAAAGGGACGCAACCAGACAGGAAATCGTTTTTCTACCTGTAGAAATCATTCCCCACTGAGTCGAAAAACCCAACCTTCAATTATTAGCAGCAAATGTTTAAAAAACCTACCCTCTACCACCTTCTTTGCTATTTCTTGACGCCTTCGGTATTAAATCAGGCAAGGGAAGGGAGGAAGATGGAGAAAAAGTGGAAGAAAAACTTGTCGTACATCATTGAACTGGCTTTCAAAGGGTTGGACTGCATAATTGACCTATAATCACAGCTAATTAGGGTTGTTTTGTAACCAGGGAGGCGGTGAGCGTTTTTTATGGGGGAGGGAAGTTAAAAGCATTGTTAGATTGGTTTCATTCATCTTTTGGGGGAATAGCAGGGTGATATTTGGTGTGTGGGAAATTTCGTTAATGGAGTTTGGGTTTTAAGAATGGAGATAAGCGTATTGATAAGGGAAATTGAATGGTTTTTCAATGGAGAATGGCGGAAGAGAAAGTTAGGGAGCTTTTGTTAGACAAATGGCGCCTGGTGAATGAAAACGGAAAGGGTTAGTGAACGTAATTCTTCTTGAGAGAGAAGAAATAAAGTTAATTAAGGAGAGTTCAGGTGGACCTGACAAGAAAAACCATCAGAATGTTTTGGTTAACGAGAATTAAGGAATTTTTAGGGATTTAAGCGAGTTTTTAGAGTTAGACTGAGTTGAAATGTTAAATTAAGCGTTTTCAGAGGTTTTTCGAAGCAACGGACGAGGTAAAGTGTCTGTTGATTAAGGTATCTCGCGAAATTTCCCTAAGAAAGTGTCAGTAGATTGGAAGTGAGAAAGAAAGAAAGCATGTAGATAAAGTGTGGTCTCGAAGCTATTGACGAATTAAGTGTCTGTTGGTTCGGGTATCTGGTCAAGAGTCTGTAAGATTGAGACACCGATAGAATAATTATGGGAATTTTTTTGTATAAAAGTGATAGGAAAATACAGGAGGATATGGTACGTAGAGGTCTTTTCGGAGCAACGGACGATAAAAGATGTCCGTTGGTTGTGGTAACTCATTCATGGTCCGGATATGTAAAGCACTAGTTGACTGAAACGGAAGAAAGGCAAAATTGGTACTTAAAGTATAAGACGATGTAATCTGTAGAGGTGGTTCGAAACAACGGGCTACACTGTAAAAAAAATTTGTAAAATTACAATGCTTTTACAACTTTTTTAATGCAATCCTACCACAATTTCCTTGTAAATGATTATACCGTAAATGTTGTTGTATTATTGCATGCATTTGCGTGTTTTTTTACAACACTTTAACAGTAAAAAAAAATACCAATATTTTCTTGTAATTATAATAGCACAAATAATGAAA
>JAHZNP010001718.1:0-15365 GCA_020615345.1 Triops cancriformis | reverse complement strand
TCCAAGTCCTTCCAATTTTGCCATCTATAAGAGTTTTTATTCACGCAATTCTGGCACACAAATCTTCTCATTTGAAAATACCTGTTTCATTATCGATTGCTTGATACGTGCTAAGGCATTCTTATGCCCAGAAGCTTTTACGCCCTTTTCGAAACTCTTAAGTAAAATACCTTTCCGATTATTTTCCATCCCTTGTCTAAAATTAGTGGGGTTTCCACACGCTGAACATGTTTTTCTTGTGAAATGAAGTATTTCTTCACAGTTCGGGCAAAGCATTTTCATGCTCATTTTCCCGCTCATTTTCCATTTAATTTGTACACTATCCAGAATTAAATAATAACATAAGGAAGTCCACGTGGGTTACTGTAGGAAACAAAAACAAGCTTCAGTTGTAAACTAAACATGCAGCACTTCGGGTGGCAACGCTTCAAAATTCTGCCTTACTTGTATACATGATCCCAAAGTCCCCTGATTTTTTGGGTTGTTTCGGCTACGTATGTACCTCCCGGGAAAACAGGTTGTTTTCAGCGGGGAATGTGTTGGTAGCTGCACGAGCCGCACTACGTCAGGCACGTGACTATAGCCGCGTCCACTAGAAGTCGTGGGCGACAAAAAGACGCTGAGAGTGTTCAGCGTGCTTCTTTTGTGTAGAACGGGGTCTCAAGGCCACGGTATACACGAACACCTTATTGGAGAATACATGGCGAATTGGTTCAGGTGGTATCTCAGAAATACGTCCATATTTCAAATGACAGTTTTGACAGCAATGTTAAAAACACTCTTGTCTAGTGCACTTGGATTGCACTTTAAAAAATGAACTAAAAATAAATTTGAAATATGTGGATAATTTTTTCAACTTTTTAAATAAACGAAAACTGGGCCTCGAGGTGCATTAGGTATTTATTTTTCTGAGTTTTTGCTGCAAGACTGAAATCGGACAATTGTTTTTCAAGAAAACATGTGAAAACTTCTTTAAGAAATATAAGATTTCAGCTCTCCGTACTGTAATGCCACAGACGTTTTCTTGAAAACTATTGTCCGATTTTAGATTTATTTGCAGCGAAAGAATTCGGAAAATAAATACTTACTGCGTCTTTTCGTTTTTTTGTGTGTTTATTTAACAAGTGGGAAAAAAATTGAAGACACATTTCACATTTATTTAGGGTCTTTTTTAGAAGAAGGTGTACTAGATACTAGTGTTTCTAACATTGCTGTCTAAGTTGTTCATCAAAACATGGACGTATTTCTGAGATATCACCTGAACCTATTCCCCATGTTATTTTTTCATAAGGCGTTTGTGTAAGGCGTTTGTGTTTGTGATACCGTGGCCTTAACGAGCAATGGACACCAAAAATGCATATTGAGATTTTGACGGTTTCAGATAATATACACTATTCTAAGAACAGAGGATTTTGTTTCAATATTTTCTGAACAACCGTTCTCGAGTTATTTAGTTATAAATTTTTGGAATTTTCCCGCCGCGAAAGACGTGACGAAGTTCACAGGAACACGTGACCACGCTTAGCCAATGTCAAAATTTCAAGATTTGAATTTCTTATTTTTTAAATATCTTCGTTATTATTTCGCTCCTGGGAAAAGGAAACATATATCCGGAAACTAGATTTCTTACTCTTTTTTTATAAGACAAAGTTGATTTTTGGTATCTATTGCTCTTTCAGGTAACTTTCCTTAATCTGTATAATTAAATAAGATTTGGAAACAGATTAGCAAGGAAACGTCTTGTATTCTTATCTAAAACTAGTTTGCAAACATTTGATCGTTAATTGCTACCTGTTGTTTATTAATTGGGCTAGAAGCAGATTTTTTTTGTGTTTAAACAATAATTATGAAAAGAGCGCGAGCGCGAGCGAGCGCCGCTCTTTTTTAAAAATTGCGAGCGGAGAGCGAGCGCGCTCGCCGATTTTCAAAAGAGCGCGCGAGCGAGCGCGCTCTTTTACAAAAGAGCGCTCGACAGCTCTGCACATGACAATTCAAGAGATCAGTGGCGTATCCAGGATTTCATTTCGGGGGGGGGGGGTCGACCCCTCCACCCCTTTTGTGTATTGCGAACGACCCGAAATCAGCTAGAAACGTGAATGTAGGGGGCCGTCCACAAATGGCGCCACCCGGGAAGAGGGTGGGTGGGTTCAGTAAAAGATGACGCGAGATGACAAAAGGGTGGGAGGGGGTTGGCAAGATAGTGACGCCATCCTATAACTCTAAACTTAACAGGTGATTTTGTGAAAATCAATTTTTCGTATTACGTAAAATATTAAATAACAAAAAATAATGAGGAAATCTTGTGTATTACACAAGATTTCCTCATTATTTTTTGTTTTCCTCATTCAAATTAAAAATAGGAAATCTTGTGTATTACACAAGATTTCCTATTTTTTGTGTTTTTTCCCTTTTTTAATTTGTGAGAGGGGTCAAGCAGGTGATGGCGCCATTTTAGAGGGAGGGGTGACGGCAAAAGTGATGGTAGGTGACCGAGGGATGGGTGGGTAAAAAATTCGTGATTTTTGGGTGGCGCCATTTGTGGACGATCCCTAGCAGTCGTCAGGCTCCCGCACTGCCTGAACGGCAAGAACCTAGAGCAGCGCGTAGACGCGTCCGAGTTATTGCTGAATACAAGCAAGGGGCATCTTTTTCTGAGGAAAGTGATTACGGGATATGAAAATTGGACTGTCTGTAATAACGTTACAACAAAAAGATCTTAAGGATCAAGTGGTAATCATCCAAAAACTGTCCGTAAAACTGGGCTCCACCCTAAGAAGGTGATGCTCTGATTCAGGTGGGATTTTAAAGGAGTGGCTTATTATAAGCTACTCCCTGAAGGTCAAACCATCAATTATCATAACTGCTGCAATCAACTATAAAATTTGAACGATGTCATTGCTCAAAAGCGTCCACAATTGGCCAACAGAAGAGGCTTCTTTGCCGAACATCACACATCTTTGCCGAAGTGAGAAAAATTGATCGAAGTTCCCAGGGATGTTATATTGCACAATTCTTACAGCCCTGACATTGCTCCATTAGACTGTCATCTTTTTATCTCTCTTCAAAATTCTCTTTATGGAAAATTTTCGAAAATCTGGAGGCCATAAAAAAGCATCTCGATCAGATTTTTGCAAAAAAACAAAACAAAGACGTTCTTGGAGAAATCAATCTTTGATTTACCCAATCGTTGAGCTAATGTGATCGAACAAAGTAATTAATATATTATTGAATAAAATTAGTTATGTTCAGAGAAATCCGCTTTCAAATTTAGGGTAAATTACTGCACGGACTTTTCGTGTGACCCAATAGATAATAAAGGCTGCCTGAACTTGCTAATAGCCTAACCGATGCAATGGATTTATTCAAACGGTGACTTATGGATAATAAAGGTCCTTTATTTTCTTTACCTCAGTCTCCTAATCTTGAGACTCACGCTTACGAAACAGCTTCATTCCCTTTAAACTCAGGTACGGTATAAGAGTTGGGTTATTTTGTAACCCATTCTGGAGGCTGAACTTTCGCGATTTTAACTTTACGAGACATAATTCTGCAGTAGAATTGGGTTCAAATGATCAAAAGTAACCGAAATCTATTCTGTATTTCAGCTGACACAGCGGACATTGCATAAAATGTCTAGCTGGTAGAATTACTTATCGTGAGCGAATTCTAAGAGGTCTGAATTGAGTATCTGGAATGACAATAACGGGGAATTCCTTTTCCAAGGCCAACCTCTAGTTTTCCTAAAGCTTTACCATGCTCTTTCAACGGAGTGTATGGATTCCTTGAATGAGAAACTTTGGTCTACTTCTAGCTAACTTACGATGCAGATTTTTTTTTCAGTAGCCCAACGCATGGTGACAAATGGGTAATGCAAATTTTGAAACTATAATATTTTTTCAAAGTGATTGCATTTCATTGCACGATAGTTAACAGACGGAGAGACCAATCGCCATAAACATAGAAAGGAACGCAAAGTAGGATTCACAGGTAGTTATTTGTGTAAAGCTGTGTAGTCTTATACTGTTTACACAAGGTACTAGCTTGGAATTCCCCCTCGTTTTCATACGCTTTCCATCTGGGATTCGGTGACTCAGTGCAACGAGCCATCCGTGAAAACATGCGAAAAAAAAGGCGCTCTAGGTGTCATCTATGTACGAAAGAGCCATACTATCTTTGGGTATAACGTGGTGTAGTATCATTGTGTAGCCTATACCGTAGCTAAGGCCCCGGGATACACACCCCCTCTTATGGGCGAATAGCATGGGGAATTCGGGGGCTGGTTTCTCAATAATTGTTGAGTCAATTTCGAATCAATGTTTGCAGTAAAGTTTTTCATATTAATATCTAGTGCACTTGATCGATATTTTTTAAAAATATGATTACGTTAAATTTAAAAACTAGGCGAAATTTTTCACATTTTGAAATACTGAAAAATTTAATACCTGGCTTTCTTGTGCAGTAGGTATCTTTTTTCTTTCTTTTTTTTTGTCAAAACAAGATTCAAATCGGACGATTAGTTTTTACTAAATCATTTACTAAAATTTGGGAATTCTAGTAATGATTTCGTAAAAATTACTCGTCCGACTTGAATCTTGCTTTTACTAAAAATAAAGAAGAAACATACCTACTGCACAAGAAAGCGAGATTTTAAATTTTTGACTTTTTTCACAATGTGTCAAAATGTTCCTAGAGTTTTGAAATTTAATTAAATCATATTTTTAAAAAGTCTCAAATATGTGCACTACACATCAATAAGAACAACTTTACTGCCAACATTTATTTGAAATTTACAGAACCTTTATTGAGAAACCATACCCCGAATCCCCCATGTTATTCGCCCATAAGACGGGTGTGTATACCGGGGCCTTAAAGTAAAGCGTATCCGTTTAGCTTACTTCCCTCTCTCAATTTTCACTTTTGAAGTGAATTAAAGTAGGGCTGCGCTAGGCTCGGCTTGACAACCTCCAGCCGAGGCTACATATAGTTACATATTAGTTTGTAAAGGACAGCTTACATACTTTGTGGTTTTTGTTTCATACAGATAACGATCGGGTACCGAAACCGAATCATATTTTCATCCTCAACTTATACAGAACAGCAATACGGCTAAACTTCAAATCGTATTATTTACAATTACTTTATTTGGCAAACGCTTTCAAATTTCGCGGTCTACCTTTCCCACGGCTAGCGATTCGTTCAAGCCTTGTAACTGCTAAACGAAAGTAAATCAGCCTCAAGGGGTTTCATTCCGTGATTTACTCAGAAGTTTTTTCTTTTAACTCCGCACGGTAGTCATGACCTCGTTCATTTTCTTTTTCTGTCGCCTAGATGGTAAACTTTTTCTCCATGACATCCAAATAGCCTCTTTTACTGGGTGCTACCTTTCTACTACGTTGTTGTCCACCTGAGATGTCTAATTTGCATAGAAAGTTCGCCTTTGGGGCACGAACAAAGAAAAACGAAAGATGTGCCACGATTTCCACCGATCAGGTGAATTGCTTGGCCTCAATCCCTGTCTTTAAGAAGTAAACACGCTTGCGTAAGTTAATTCTCCATGTGTAAATGATTTCTAATTTGCTCCCTTTGTAGTTGCTAGGTGGATAATCCAAATAAAAAGTCTACTAGGGATGTCCAGAAAGAATTCAAAACCAGATTGGAACCAAAGAGTTCAGGTCAGCACCACACTAGGAAGTCACGTTTTGATGCATGTTGGTAGCACGTAGGAAGGTATGACAGGAAAAAAGTGTTGTTGTTTTCTAATAATAAGCTTTCCTTTTTATGGATATTTCACACAAAGAGTTGGTTTCCTTTGTTGTGTTCTATATAGAACGAGGGTAACAACCAGCATCCAGGATAGTAGTCAGTTCGAAACATGAATATCTAAACAAAGAGAGAGAAAACCTGCTTAGAGGGGGAATGAAATGGTCAACGCAGTTCAATAACCTTGATCGTGAAAAATTCTTGTTTATTATGGTCCCGTTTTAAAGGGCAATACGGCCTCGTATGGATACGATGGATGACAGGTTTGAACTCGTTTAAAAAATGCATCCTCCATTTGACTGTATCTTGCACTTGGAAACCACCAGCCACTCGTTTTGCCTTTTTTATTGCACGTGAGTTCCTTAAAATTATCTTGGCACCTATCCCAGTTTTGACCTTTACGAGCAAGGAGAAAAATGACGTATGAGACAAAGAAAAATCAAAAGAACTAGAGAGAGGCTAACCTTACAGAAGCTAACCTTATAGGTTTCGATGGAGATCTTTGTTGTCTATTTTTCTTGTTTATTTTACGGAGTTCATGATACCACAAGTCTTCCTTTGCCTTAATGGTTAGCGTAAACCTTTATATGGACGGGAAGGAAAATGGTGTCCGTAAAAGCCAGACCTCATTGCGTTTCGCTTTCTTTTCTTTCTTTTTGCTTGCAAACAGCACAGGCCAAGCTCCTTTTCCTGAGAATTACATAAGTATTTTTTTCATGGTTAAGAGGTTCAGTTAGCACCCGAATTTTACTTTGTGGAATTTCATATCCGCAAAATATGAGTTAAATGCTACAATGTAGGGCTGGCAACGGCTCGTCTTGGGATTTCGATATGAAGTAAAGATACATAGAAAAGGATCACAACCACTTCCCTTACGGACTTAAATGACCTTTTCGAAACTCCAGGCTAATCCCCCTGAGAGGAAAGGGTTGGCCAATACCGTTTATGCACTGAAACCCCTTTAATTGACCCCTAGTTCTCGTTCTATTTTTCTGTCATATACCTTAACACGTGCATATTTTATCTGCATATCTTTACTCTATGCTGAAATCCCAAGACGAGCTGTTGCCAGTTGTGGTACAATGTGTTCTTTCTCTTGTATGACATAGTTGAGATAGAAGGAACTGACAGAAAGCGCTGCTCTACTTTGTAACATTGAAGTATTTTCCATATATAGAAGAAAAAGAAAGGACGGGAGTGTATTTTTAAGAATTACTTTGTTTGTGTAACATTTCGTTTCAGGTGTCCGAAGTCTGTCTTAATGGGGTGAAGACCCTCGAAACCAACGGAGATACTTAATAGGAACAGCAATTGGGAGGGTTTTTTTTCGTGTTGGGGTACCGTTTTCTCGTGACCAGGAGCGAAGGGAAGTGAGATGGTTTGCTTTTATGGAGGGGCAAATGTGAGAGTCGCGGCAGTCGTGTGCGGATCTTCAAAGGGAGAGCTGGTCAATGCTTTGGCGTCGAGTGTTAGAAACAGAGGACGCATAGTAAAAGAAGAACATGGCTGTGGAGAACGGGAAAGGACACCAGGACGAAAACCGAGAAACCTCACCTGACATGTAAGTTTTATGTTTTAACTAAGGTGCTAGCTTTCGGAGACTATTTGTGTCTCATAAAGTTGTTTGCACTTAATAAAATCGCGATCCGAACAAGTTGTGTGGTGTTCGTAGTCAAGTTTTAACTTTTCTAGTTTGGGCAACTTGTATACGCACATGTACACATATACAAGTGTTCAGTTGACAACGGATTTTCGTTAAATTTAGGGTGATTCGCAAATCCAGCGGTGACGTTTTAATTAAGTAATGTAGTAGATGTGTATTTTGCGTTCCAGAGCAGACGCTCAGACGGGTTGCAAAGAACTTTGGAGTTGTTATTGTCGAACAGGAGGAACTACCTGAATTTTTAGGTTGCGTTTCTTGTTCCGGAATTATTACAATCTCCCAAACGTGCGAGAATTCTTTTCAACTGTTTTTCCTTTGAAGGTCATTCGCCAAAGTTATCCGTAGAGTTTATGTCGTGCATATGCATCCTATGTGAAATTATTGAAGTCCTCTGCGAGATTTTCTCGTGAAAATCTGCTCCACTTACGATCGATTCCGTGTCCTTTTTTAAAAGGAATACATCAATATTAATTAAAGATTTCGTAAATCGTCCCTGTTTTTCTTTGCTAGATTATCTACCTGTTTTTCCTGTTTGTCCGCGTTCATTTCACAACATAATTAGCAGGTGTGTCCCCGTGCGCCCTCTTTCCTTTCATGACGAGTGAGCAATAGAAATGCGTTGGGGATAATTTATCGTCGTTAATTAGCCTACGCTGTTACAAAGAAAAGAAAGTAAAAAGTGATATTCTCTCATTTCACTCGGATTTCCCTAGATTTTACTGTTTTAATGAACGAAGGTACTTTCCATAGGTGAACATAATTCATAGGTGTACGTTTGTTATCCTCCTCATCACCTTGAGCTGAAGTAGACTAAAAGAGAAAGTAAAAAACACAAACGGAGACACTCCGTTGTGTTTCACAAGGCACAGAACGGGGAGTGTAAAACTAAGAAATAACCACGTTAAAAGAAGAGGAGAAAAAAGAAGAGCTCTGGTAGGGGAGGAAACAAGTGTTCCCGCTCTTAATTGTTCACGATAATTCACTGCTCCTCTCCTGCAGCAGACAGGTGGAATTCTGCGTAAGAGTTGTTTTGCTTATTTATTTAAAGGAATTGTAGGAAGAAGCAAACAAAGCTTTCTTACGCAGTACATGCTTTTCATTCCTTAGAACGTTTCATATTGCCACCAGCGTAACGTATGAGTGTTGTGGGACCCGCAGGTTGATTTTTTTACAGTAATCGTCATGCTTGTTCGATCTTTGTTTGGATGAATGTTAAAATAAACACTGAATGAGGGTTATTTGTATAAAAGAGAGACAGACATATTTACAACTCCCCCAAATAACGAACCAAGATATTGTCCTCGTCTAAATAAGCGCCACAACGAATTTTTGTTGGGTGCTAAAACTGCTTCGCTATGCGAACTGTAAGCGAGGGCACGGATTACAGAACCCGTGCACGCAAGTTGCTCTGCGTTTAGCATAGGACATGTTGGCTGAACTAGATCTTTTTGACGAAGAGTCACTTCTTTGTTTGGTTTAACGTAATTCTTCGGATACCACCTATAGGAGAGCCAAAGGACAATGGTGGAGCCGAAGAACGCGTACCGAACGCCATCTATCCCTGCTAGCCACGGTATTTCTATTCGTCGCCGTCGGGTTAGCTATTGCGTTAGCGGCCACAGTTTATAACGCTAGACAGTTTGATCCGAATGTCGAGCAAGCTGCACCGACTGCTTTTCTACCTCTGGTGTCTTCTTCTGCGCTGACCCAAGCTGATCCAGTTGAAAATGACGCCGAAAAGGAGGCACATATATGTAAAACCAAAGGCTGTGTACTTGCGGGTAAGAATTCGGAGGAACGACTGTTCGATTGCGCGATTTCCTTTCTCTCAGATCATAAATCTTTTACTTCCTCTTGTCTGCGTACCTTTAACCGTTTTCCCGAACATTTCTCGAGACTTTTCAATAACTGCCTAGTTACTGTGTTAAAGTTAACATTTCTACTTTAACTTGGCGTAGCTGCGGAATTACTGGAAAATATCGACGATACAGTGCATCCTTGCGATGATTTCTACAAGTTTGCCTGCGGCGGTTTTGAGAAACGGCTCACCATTCCCGACGATCAGTCTGCAGTTACAACTTTCTCGCTCATTAGCGACAAGGTCGTGGAGCAATTACGAAGTTTGGTGGACGTCCCTGCTAAAGAAAATGTCGAGGAACCTAAACCTTTCCAGTTGGCCAAAGATTTGTATCAGTCCTGCGCCAACAAATGTAAAAATTTGTCTTTTTATAAACTTTGTATTGTCTCGTTGCTAAATAAAAGTTTTCGGTTAACATTTTCCTATAGCTCAATTGGAAACGTTGGGTTTGGCACCGTTGAAAAACATTTTGGAAGAACTGGGAGGATGGCCGGTTGTTGCTGGAGATAAATGGGATCCTGAAGATAAGTGGACTTGGTTTGAAGGCATTTACCGTAACAGGAGGATGGGCTATTCGGTCGATTATTTTATTGATTTCTCCGTCACCAGTGATTTGAAGAATTCTTCCTATCGCGTTATTGATGTAAGCGAAGCTTGGATGTGAAACTGTTCAAACCGTGCGATAGCTTTTCGCTTTTAAATTCTTATATTTTACTTTCCTTCATTACTTCTATTTTTGCCCTGCAGATACTATGTTCTCTTCTATTTTGCGAATTTTAAATTTTCTATTTTTCTCTAACCTTAAGGCTCAAATCTTCGTATTGTTTTTGTTTGTTTCTTCGTTATCTGTTAAGTTTCGGGACATTAATCTTTATGTTTTTCGTCTTTTAAACTGTGCAGTTAGATCAAGCTTCATTGGGCATGCCGGGGAGAGAATACTTAATTAAAGGCGTGGCCGACAAGGATGTGAAAGCGTATTTGAATTACCAAATTGGTTTAGCAACCTTGCTGGGAGCGGATAAAGTTCTCGCTGAGAAGGAACTTCTCGAATCCCTCAACTTCGAAATCCAACTTGCTACCGTAAGTGGATTGGGTTGTTTTCACAATCCAAGTGGTCTCCGAGGCTAAATGCAATTTAAACTCTAGTTATCGGCTGTTTTCCACTTCCTGTTAGATTTTCTATAAATGCATGTTTGTTGTAGATTTCCTTACCTCGTGAAGAGAGACGCAACGCATCCAAATTGTACAACCCGATGACGATTGCCGAGCTGTCTAAGCTTATCCCAGGTATTCCGTGGTTGGAATACATCAACACCATATTGGCACCACATCACGTGCTGGCTGTCGATGAACGTGTTATCGTTGATGTTCCTGAATATTTCAAGAAGCTTTCTGACATTCTCGCCACCACCCCCAAGCGGTAAAATTTCTCCTAATTAAGAAAGACCCACAATTTTATGTCACAACACGTATACCAAATTACAGTGGAAACCGGTTAAGACGAAATATCGTTTATAACGAAATAACATGTCGGTCCCGACAAAATCCTATCTCTTTACATACGTTTTCCTTCGGTTATAACAAAACAAAATATCGGTTATAACGAAAAGATCTTCGGTCTTCGAAGACCGAGAAAGCAACTTTTTTCTGCTTGAAAGTCTCGGGTTACCCTCTCCTCTCCGTATTTTAAAAAAAAACTCGGCATAAACTCCGCTCTCCTTCTTGCCAACTCTTACCCTTTGACCAAGCGTCCCCCACTAAGGCGTACAACCGATGAAAATGCTTCTAGAGGGTTAGCTGAGCCCCTACCTTATACAGTATTCAAGTTTTTGTCTTCCTTGCCCCATCAGTAGCAAGTTCTCTCTCTTACCGGTGCAATGGCGGTAAAGGCAGAGCGGAGAAGAAGCGCAGATAGAAGCTTGACGACATAGAAGAATATGTCAATAACACTGTAATAAAAAGGACAGTGCAAAAAAATTCCAGATTCTTTTAAAGAATAGCTATAAGTTAATTTGATTAAAATGTATTGTTAAATGTTAATATTAATGAACTGAAATCCAAACTTTATTATTTATAAAGGAATAGACTGCCAGTGTATCGGCGTAAACTTGAATACTGTCTAGGTTATTGCGACTTTAAGGGTTTTTTGCATGCTTCGGTTATAACGAAATTCGGTTATAACGAAAAAAATCTCGGTCCCTTCGATTTCGTTATAACCGGTTTCCACTGTACAATGAAGAGTTGGTATTTATGTGAAAAACGCACGAATTTGTAAAAGTTTACTTGCGGAAAGATTTACTGTGTTAAAAAAGTACGAATCATAAGATTGGATCAGTAGCAGGAACCTTAATTTCACTATTTGGCATAAATTAGTTGAGGCTATAACATTTCCATCCTTTCTGAAAGTAAAGTTAAGCGAAATTTTGAGTCCAGTTAGCTTAATACCTAAAGTTTGAGTGTTGGAGTAAAGAGACGAAATAATAGAGAAGTGCAAAGCAAGGGATAAAAATAAGTGGGTCTCGACTAAATAAAGAAATGCCCCTTACCGTTGTTTACTAGAACTATGGCTAATTACCTGATGTGGCGTGTGGCTGGCGCGTCAGTATCTTATCTCAACGAAGCAGCTCGTGCTTTGCAATTGACTTACTCAGCTGCCTTAACTGGGACCACTGAAAGAAAACCAAGATGGGAGGAGTGCATGGAAACCGTATCGTCAAGGTATTAATTCAAAACTTTTTACACAATTTTACTATGAAATAAAATTTGAAAAATATGTAATGGAATAAAATAATGAAAAGGAAAATCAATAACGAAAAGAAAAATGAATAATAGAACGACAAAACCACAAATAGCCATAGAATATGGGAGACAATACGAGTCAACGGAAGGAGGACTGTGTGGGTTTAACATTAATAGCACTTTATTATACAGTTTGGGCAGTGCCGTAGGTGCTTTGTATGTTCGTTCCTATTTCAAAGAAGACGCCAAAGGGGCTGCTGTGGAGATGGTAGAGGACATTCTAGCTGTATTCCATAACATTCTCGATGGATTGGATTGGATGGATGATGCAACTAGGTACAGCATTTTTTTTGTGTGGAAGAGTTTGGTTCACAGGAAGCATTGCTTCGTTTTCCTAGGCAACGAGCGCGCAAGAAGGCGGAATCCGTTACCTCTCATATTGCTTACCCTAGCGAACTCCTGGATGACAAAAAACTCACAGATCTATACCAAGACGTAAGAGAGTGTGGTGTTCTTACTAGAAAAAGGGAATCAAGGTTGAATGAACGTTTTCTTTACATTTTTGTAGTTGTACATCTCCAAGGACCAATATCTGAGAAACGCTCTCAATATGACGCTGTTTGGCACTGATTTTGCGTTCAAACGATTACGGTTGCCAGTGAATAAAACAGAATGGATTACCCACGGTCGTCCAGCAGTTGTCAACGCATATTATTCGCCGCTGGAAAACAGTATCCAGTTCCCCGCTGGCATTTTGCAAGGCGCATTTTTTGGCAAGGAACGGCCAGCTTATCTCAATTACGGAGCTATTGGATGGGTTATTGGCCACGAACTAACGCACGGATTTGATGACCAAGTATGTTTACAGAGCGCGGACTTCGAGAAAAAAATTACGTCCCTGACGTTTGCGTTTAACTTTCTTATGGAGTTGAAGTCATTTCTTTAAAGGCGTATGGAAAGATTTGATTTGTTTTAATGTTTGTTGTTTTCTCACTCGTTTTCGCAGGGGAGACAATTCGATCCTGATGGTAATTTAATCGACTGGTGGGAAGCTAGTACCAAAACAGCGTATTTGCAACGCGCTCAATGTATAATTAGCCAATATGGCAACTACTCCTTCCCTGAACTGAACCTGAATGTCAATGGCATTAACACTCAAGGGGAAAACATCGCTGATAATGGAGGAATCAAAGAAGCCTATAAAGCGTACCAACGTTGGGCCAGTAGACATTCGGAGGGAATCTCGCAGGATTGGAGCGAATTCGAGGGAAGGTTACCAGGATTGCAAAAATATAGGTAAAAAAAGTGATTTTGTTATTACCCAACGAGAAATAATCCGTGAATGACGTATAGTCCGCGGCAGATGTTCTGGATCTCGGCAGCGAACGTTTGGTGTTCCAAGTACCGACCAGAAAGTCTGAAGTTGAGAGTTTTGACTGGCCAGCATTCACCAGCACAGTTTCGTGTTCGCGGACCATTTGCGAACATGAACGAATTCGCCAAAGACTTTGAGTGTCCCGTAGGATCACCAATGAATCCAACAGCTAAATGCGCAGTATGGTAAACATTGCTGTGCAAAAGACAGGAAGAACGCCACGAAAATTCTAAGTGGAACTGGTTTCCATGAAGTTACACCTGTGCCTTGTACACTTTATTTTATCACAGCTCCTTTTTTCTGTTTGTTGTAATTGGTTAAAACAGTCTCATTTGTTGAACAGAAATACAGACACTTTTCAGTTTGATATGCTTGCTCAGATTAGGTGTAAATTCCTTTGGAATTTCTTCAGTAAGGGCTGTTACAAGAGAAAGAAGGACATAGTTCAGATTGCGTGCATCATTTTAGTATGTGGTTGGTTTGATGAAAAACTTTCGGAACATATCAATCGGTGCACACCACACATCAAGCAACACATCAACAAAATAATCAAATACTAAAATTGTGTACGCAATAAAGTTGTACAGTAGTCGTCAAAAAAGAAAAAAACTATCTGCTGTCGCTCAAAATTCCTTATCGAGACGTGCGATTTCGTTTTCATCGGGAACTGCCTCCCCTGAAACACGCTATAATTTCTGGAGTTTAAATATATCTTGACTGCTAGTGAAAACGGATTCAAGCGTATTTTGTACAAAACGAAGTTCCTCCAAGAGCGGTGGATCGTAAGTACAATAATTCGTGTAAATACAGATACGTTAGGAACAGACGAGTATAGCGAGCCGTCGGGTAGCTTACGCCTGTTTCATGCAACTTACCCGGACTAACCATGCTTGCTTCAGTTTATGTCAATTCTTTGCGTCGGTTGTCCCCTTTATTTTCTCAAAAAGTGCTGCACCGGTCCGAAGCAGCACTGCTTGGCACGGCATCGAGTGCGTACAGCATCACCGACTCAAATTCCAACGCAAGCGCCCTTGCGCTCAGTTACGTTCAGCTATACTAAGTCTCAGTCTTAGAATTTAGGGAGTATTTATATGAAACGTTTGTGGCCTGTTTTTTTTCTTCACATTTCAAGGTTTACTTTCATTGAAATAATCAGTACTACTGAAAAGTTTATGCCATAAGATGCAGGACAAAATCTCAGTCTTTCTGAGGTCATCATGTGGACGAGAAAACAAGGAGGATTGTTTTCTTCGAATGCATTTCGTTTGTAAATACTAATAATATTGGAAACAATATTTCAAAGAAACCTTTGGGTTAGCTTCTCTCCCTTTACCAATTTGGGACGAAAACTGTTTGGGTGTAGGTTCGCGGAAAAGACGAATGCAAGAAGAATCTAGTTTGATTTGGAAATTAATATTTTATTAATAAAATAATTATAATTGTATTGAAAACGCAGCCACCTTTGATGTTTCGAAAAACATCTTTCTTTGTTTGGAAGGAAATATTCTACCTGAAAATGTTTGAGTCCCAATAAATAAACAAGCCGTTTTAATTTTAAAAAATGTATTTAAAATTTACTTGAATGAAAAATGCCCTCCATCTTGTAAACAAAGTCACGTGATATCGCCGTCACTTGCGGTCCGTGACGTCACCTTGCTCTGAGACCAAGGGTGCATTTTATCGTGCACGCAACTGATCAACCGGGCTGGTCAGTTAGCATAACTGGCGTTTTGGCGTGTACGCAACTAGCTCGACAGTCCTTTTGTCGTTTACGGAGCAACTGAAGGGCTTGGCGCGAAGCCTTTCCGTTCTACTGAGCTCAAGGAGCACGGTAGAACTGGAGACAGCCTTTAAGTCCCACCCACAAACAAATTTTAGCGCGTAATCGCATAGTTCACTGCAGAGCTGACGCCGGTTTTATATTTTGTTTGTGTTGCTCGTTTGTGTTGCCAGCTGAGTGGACTTTCAAG
>JAHZNP010001717.1:0-15383 GCA_020615345.1 Triops cancriformis | reverse complement strand
TCATGTCGATGCAAGCGCATTGTGTGTGGTTGACGAAAGTAAATGTTTGGAAATGCCTTGCTCGTTCCCCGATGCGTCTGTACGAGAAGACAATCTCCACTTCCTCTTCTTCCAGCGGTTTGCATTGATGAGTTGACTGGTAGCAGCAACCCCCAGTTTTATCACAAACATGCAGAACGGCGGCAAGCGGAAAATACGTGGCCCCGATTTTAGCGTCAGGATGATCGTCTGCAAAGAAGACAATACAAAGTATGCAATTAAGCTCTGTGATCGTCTGACGTATAAAGACAGTCCACTATCAAACTTAAGCGAAACTTATTCATAATAAACCAAAAAATAAATAATTGTATCTTCTCCATTCACGGGTATATTCTAGCACGCTAAATAGAATAGAATGTACGCCTAGTGAAGTGAATAAGTTAGACACGAAAATATGTGAAAATCTAGGTCAGTTCGACGAAAAAGTACATTAAATATAAAATGATAAAGAAATATAATGTAAACTTAAAATCAAGTACAATGAAAAGCTAAAATGCAATTAACAGTAAAATTAAATTAAAATGGATTAAGATAAAATTCTAGAATGCAATAAGATATAAAATTAAAATGTAATAAGACTTTAAATAAAATGAAATAGAGTAAACAATTAAATTGAAATAAAATAAAATTAATTTAAAATACTGGAGACATAAATTAATATGTTGGATTTATATTGCTAGTTGGCTGCTAACACTGGCTTCTATTGGCCGCTCGACAAGGATTCCATGCTTAGTTCTACCGCTAGAAGGAGTTTCAAGATCTCTCAAGGTCGATTTTAATAACCCATGAGAAGTCCTTCCGTTTTTTTTATTGCGTTTCAATTAGCTTCGTAAGTGCACTCGAACTGAGGGATTGCACCACTTGGGAAAATCCCAAGTTTTTGGTCTGAGAAGTGAAGATGCACTGTGACGCTTGTAGTCTCCAGTGGGGCTTTTTATATAGGCAACAGTCTTTAATAATGGCATTGAAGATGATACATGACTTTAAATCTGGCCTGCCCTTCTCCATGCTGGCGGCCTTCCCGAACCTTCACACACTTTCTGGGGATAGCATTTCTTCACGTGTGTATGCAGTGAAAGAAGACACTTTCCTTTTCACAATGGGCCTATAACCTTTACTGAGACCAGAAGGTGGGGCAGTTTGCTTTGTCTAGGATTGGGCAAAAGCTTATCTCATGTGACGTAGGCACAATCTGTGGGTGATGCTTCTCTTTAAAGAATCTTTCTCATTTTCTAGTTCAGTATATTCCGCAATTTTTGACACGAAAAATATCCTCAGAAACTTTCTTTGCATGTTCGATCTTGGACTAAGAATCACTTTTTAAATTACAGTAAAGTGGGGAAAAACGTAAAATTATGAAAAATGTTCTTGTAATTGAAGAGATTTTAAACGTAGGGTTCGATTATTTGCCCTTAGAACGTTAGACGGGTTTCAAACGATAAAGTTGCAGTTTTGGTGACGAAAAAGGGTGCTTAACACAAAAAGGGTGATCAACTTAACGGTTCAGAGCAGTTCTAACTTTAGAAAATTGTAAAAAAAACTTGAAAGCATGCACAATTCTTCGATCTATTTGCCGTAAACTTAGAGAAGCTGGACAAAACAAGTTCACAGAAGCGAAAATAAAAACTTTGTTAATAATCTATGAGTAAAACAAATTTCGCATATGTTTAACGAGCAGTAAATCATAATAATTTTGAGAGACAGACGCATAGGTGAACAACGATATGTTCTCGAGAACATTAAATAAAACAGATTTTGCGTCACTTTTCAAAACAAAAACCTACTGTTTCCATCATAAGTTTATTACGACATTCTACAATTATACAAAAATAGCTTCCGTTAAACATTAATTGTGAACCGGCACGTTGAACACTTCAACTCCATCTTTTCTAAGCTCATTTTAAGTTACATTAACGCAGCGAAGAGTGAAGCTGCAGTACACCAAACAGCAGAAACTCTGTTATTAAAAATATACTATTACAATAAATGATTCAAATAATGTATGCAAATTATATAGAAATTAGAATAAGCTTGCCCATTTTTAAAAAGCGGTAAATGCCAATTTATATTGTTTATAAATAGTGATACCTCATTGTTATACAATAGATGGGAATTAATGCAGTAAACGATATCTGTACTACAACAACGTAATAGCTCCGACACTCAAAAGTAAAGATTTGGATTATAGACATCTAATAGCAGATGGTCGAGATAAAAAAAATCTTCGTAAATTTATAACAATCGAGTCAAAATTTAAATTTTCTTCGGAAAAGCCTTTCAATAAATACAATACACTAAAGCAACTTTACACTAAAATCCTACCGAAAAAGAATGCAAATCCGTTCGTTAGAACATAAAATAGAAAATTTGGCGACTTCCTTTTTAAAATCGATGTTCGACGGTTCGACATATATTCTTATGTTTATTCTGGACATTTTAAACGTATACGAAGATATGAACAATTCCGGTAATAAATATCTAGTGCACATTGTCGTTTATTTATTTGTTAAAAACCTAGTAAATTATAGCAATTAAATCAATTTTCTATTCTTGTTTAGAAAAAACAACAGTCCTAAAGGGCATTAAAGCCTAACTTCTTTATGCGATTTTCAAGCCTACTGGAATACATGGAGAAGCCGGACAATTTGCTAGGATCACATTGAATTTTCTTGGGAATAACCGACATCATAGTAACAAATCTATATTTTTATTTTTGTAGAGTTTTATTTGAATATTTCTGACGTTGCAGAAGATTATTACGAGAACTTCTCTTAAATTAAACAATTACAAACTGACTATCCCACACAGTACGAGTGGTCCTAGGGAAAGAAGGAGACAGAAATTTAGTATTTCGTTAGAACTACAGTCAAAAGCAAAGTCTAGTTACTTGTTTGACCTTCCCTCCTTTCTTGATAAACGCGTGAGTTGAGAAGAGTTGAAGGAATGGTGCCTTGACAACAAAGAATGTTGCGTTACAAGACCACTCTTTTGCAGCGGTCAGTAGGGCTAACATCGTGGTGGTTGCGAATATTATCGCGCGTCTTCTGTCCACCTTGTCGCCAACGACGTTCTCAGGCATTGTGTCATCTCGTAAGAAATTTTCTCGATGAAGTTTTCATTGAGTGTAAAATCAAGATTGCTCGGGTTTTCTGGCCTGAATTTTCCCTTGCACGGTTGGTTTTTCGAATTTGCCACAACTTGTTCGGCAACGCCAGTGGAGCTCTCTGTCTTCGAATTGCTCTAGCAATACTTCGTTTACAACCTTTCGCGCAGGTCTGTAAACATCTGTAATGTAATATTTGTAAATTAAATGTTTCGCAACTACTAACTTTGTAATCAAGTACTCATAATTATTCAAATTCACATAATTCTCATGAATAATAAAATTGTTTGTACTGCTTATCCTGTACCGCCTTCTCTTTCATATTTTGTTCAGTAATTACTATTTCCGTCTTGCTCGGTTTTAAGCTGTCACAAGTATGGTCCCTTGTAGCGTCGAAATTTTCGCTACCTTGTTTGACTATTGCGGGACACATAAATTCTTTGTACGTACGGCGCATCGTCAAATAATCGTGCCAGACTTGTAACTCTTCTTTTTTCATGTACCTTACGCCGTAGTTATCTACTAGTCACTAGTGGCTCTCTATCCGGCCCCCGACCTCCTCGAGAAGCATTGTTTGGTCTATAATATTGTGTGTATTATTCAGTCACCGTCCTGAACTTAAATTCAAGTAATAATGTCGCTTAATAATAGGAGTCAAACATTATGTAACCCCCATTTTACATCGCTCGCTATAATCGAGGAATCCCTGACAATAAACGCCTTGCAAAATTTCAACTGTGTGCGAGTTTTTGGCGTGACAATATCGTCAAATTTTAACAATTTCTTGATTAGCGGTCACAATGTGACTGAACAGTTTTGTATCAAACGTTCAAAATTTTGCTTTAAACCTTTGCTATCTTATATGTGATAGATCATGATAATAGCTCAACATGTGAAAATGTACTTGCACATTAGACAATCCAGACCGTAGTCTTTTCAAAGACTTTGGACTTACCGAAGTCCTAACGAAATACTGGCTCCCCAATCGTTTACGGGAACTTACATTGGATTTAAAGTAAGTTTGGTTCTTAGTTCTCTTGGTACTTCGTGGCAGTGGCGTAACCAGGATTTCATTTCGGGGGGGGGGGGTTAATATGAAATTTTTCTGGACACTTGGTCATTCTCCTATCTTCCCCATTATAAAATCAAAATTTCGTGGGGGGGGGTCGAACCCCCCCAACCCCCCCCCCCTTAAATACGCCCCTGCTTCGTGGTACTTCTCTTGGTTACTACTTGAAGGAAACTTATTGATTTGTATTTATAAACCTTATAGACGGGGCAGATATTCTCTCCTGAAACCCATATTACCTGCATCCGCTCGTCCCCATGTCTCTCTGCCCTTACACTTACTGATCTTGAACTGGAAGGCGAAGATTCGCTTGACTTGGTGACTGGCATCCTTCGTAGCCGAGTGGAAAAGTTGGAACTGCGACGATCGAGTCTGACTTTTAATGTAAGTAGAGACATCTTCCATACTCAACTAGTATCGTCTGTATTTAGATTTGCTCTTGGAAATACATTTGGCATTTGGTGTGTCAGGGAGTTGCCGATCTTGTCAAGGATGTTGCAGCTTGCAGGCTCAAGAGTCTTACCTTGTACTGCGTTAAGATCCATCTTGAAGACGCCCACTGTTACAAATGGAGTGGAACACCATTAACACTAGAGAAGCTTTCTGTTGTCGACTGCGATTTCCCTTATCAATTGGATGACTGGCTCGGATCGTCCGTTCATGGCTTGCGTATTTTAGAACTAACTATATACAGAAATGTCACTGCACAAATGGCCAGTATCCGTCTGTTCAACGCATTAATCTTGAACAACGGCAATAGTCTGAACGAATTGATTTTAGAGGTGCCGGTCATGACGGGAGACAGATCGCTCGTAGTGCATATTACAGAAGCTGTCTTTCTTTGTAAGGAACTTGAAACTTTAACACTTGGAGAAAGTTATGATTTTGAAGATGAACATCGGACTATTCTTTTCGTTATCGAAATATTAAGCCGCCTGGAGTTGGAGAAATTGGGTTTACCTGGTGGCCTTGAAATGGAAGACAAAGAGGCATTTTGTGAAGAGCTCGCGAATTTTGCCCACAGATGGCACGGGAAATATCCAGAAGTACCTGGTGCTGAAGCCAAAACCTCATTAACCTTATGTAACTTCCCTCCAGAATGGGCTGTTCTGGCTATCTTGGTCTTCCGTAAAAAAAAATAATTATCGCTTAAAATACGTGGAATACGAGTCATATGATATCTGGTTTCCAATAAGATGAGAAATTTTGACGCCACTGAAGAGAGAAAATCAGCAGACCAGTTCGGTGACCTGGTTCCGTGGATTATAAAAAAAATCAGCAATGTTTTGCCATTATAAAAAGACGACTCGAACATAATGAAATGAAAGACAATGGAATAAAATGAGTAACAAAAAGAAGTCGAAATGCACATGATTTATTTGTGTGTAGGGAGTTTGAGAGCCATGTCAGAAGGTTACATAAATGTAACCGTATAAAAATCGTGTTCTACTGTTGAAATCGGGCTTGAATTGTTCGCAATAAAACCACAGATTAAATGGTTAACCTCATGTTTATCTCAGTATATCACTGTTTCGAGCAATCAACTTTTTCTTACAGGAGGGGTTGTTTGTCGTTGCAGCGTAGTTGGTTCAGTGGATTGTTGTGTGGGTAGTAGATTTTGTAGTAGCCAGAATTGAGCAAATTTAATTCATTGAAATGAATCGAATTTTACTTAAATTTAATTCATTTCCATTGAATTTAGATTGAATTTTCCACTGCTAATACTTTTGGGTGGGATTGAATTGGATTAAGAAGCGATTGAATTTGTGTGAGTTGATCTGAAAAAAAAATGAGTTGGGGAAAATGGCTTCAACATACTCTTTTAAATTTCGATGCTATCCTACGTCGTATAGAAGGAAAACTTGTAGAACTTGAAAAACTCGTAAGCACTGCTTTTATTCCTTTTTTCCCGAGCCGCAGTTTTATGTTAGCGTCAGTTGTTGTCTACCTTACTTGATTTACTTTGAATTTAATTTCACTTGATTTGAAAATAGCCCGAAATTGATTGAATTGATTTTAACCGATTTTTTAATTATTTTAATTGAATTGACTTAAATCTTAAGATTTGAAAAATGACAAGAATTTAATTTAAGGAAAATCATTTTGAATTTGCTATGGTTTGATAGTAACTAGTCAGTCGTTGTGTCGCGTAATGGGAAAAAAGTAACTATTCGAATTAAGGTGACATTAAGGTCATTTAAGTCCCTGATCCCTCCCCCAATCTTCTCCACCTTAGTGTTACTAAAAGGTTAATATTCCACCTGACCAAAATTGATTTACAATTTTTTTTCCAACATTGTTTACCCCAAGTCCCATCACCCCAATTCTCCTGGTTGCTGTTACCGTCAGAAATTCGAACCCAATAAAACATTAAGACAAGAATTCGCGAAACTTCGTATACGCATTCAGTTCCCATTAGTCGAACAACAAGTGTGCAGATCCTAAATCAGTAGTTGGTCTTCCATTTATCACCTACTTCCCCAGATTCAATATTCGCAGGGAATATTGACATATCGGTTCAGGAGTCAGTTGCCAGAACGGGCCACAAGTAGCATTATAGCCCGGCGGTTCGTAAACGAAAGGAACGTTCTTCACTGGAGTATCAATTCCTGAGTACAGAAAAGTACCCAAACTACCGTTCAACGACAGACTTCCGTTCGGGTTTATTTTGAAACCTGTAAAGGTACGTATCATCGTACCGTTCTTGCCGTCCGCTACTAATAAGCGTAGTTCCTTTCTTGTAGACATATCTTGGAGCTCAGAAATAAGTGGCCAGTCGATGTCTTTCACGATTTCCGAAAACGTTGCCAAATCTGTTGCCGGTCGTCTCGATGGCCAACCGAGGCTGACCATATGTCGAGTACCAGAGCTGTTATCATAACTAACCATGATCATTGAAGTTGTTCCACTTACACAGAGTGCTTTTAACATTCTGTTGTAAAAACCCCACGGCCAAAGCGGTAAGAAACCCCACTGATCTGAACAAAACCGTATTTTACTTACTCAATAAAAAACTAAACCAGAAATACTAAGAAAGTATTGTAAAAACGGAAAATTTCTACGCACTTGTATCATTGTAACCTGAACAAAGCCGAGGAGCTATATCACAGTCAAGGCCTTTTAAACCAGAATATCGCCGGCAAACCGTACAGTTGCCTTTGTGTTTCACTGTGCAATATTCGGCGCAAGGTTTGGCTTTAAGTTGAGTACCGTCCAACTTGTCCGTGATTCGACTGAAACTGGACGTTGTCATGTTCTGAAGCGATACGAAAGTCCAGTTACACAGACTTGAATTGTAGACTCTACATTCAAAATTTCCTAACGAGATATTTCCTGCTAGTAGCACCACTTGACTGGCTTGGCAGTTCAGGTCTAGAGCGCAATTTCTGCGACATTGCCGTGTAACAGTATCAACACTGCCTGTAAAGAATTCGCTTTACCAGAAATATCAGAGTTAATATCAGCAGTACAGAAATACCTGTCATTTGGACCGCGGAAGTGTAATTGATGCTAAATTCCGAATTTACGTAGGAATAGTGCATTGCAGAAAAATAGTTACCTCCGGTGAAACTCAAATGGCCCACCGATAGTAAAAACAGTAGCCAAATCATACTTATTTGCTATTACACAGAAATGTTAGCTTGATGTCTATTTTGAGTTTTAGATATTGATGATTTGAGATGTGTACAGGTTGGAATTCGTACCAGTCACTGCACTCCAGTTTACAGAGCTCTCTAGGGCTGCTAACTAGGTAAAATAACTTCACGCTGAATATGCGCAGTATTGCTGAAACTTACGAGGTATCAAAGAAGACTTTTTGTTTAACAGTAACAAGACATTGTATTAATAGTATTTCTCATGCAATACAGGTCTCTTTGACCTGTGTTATACAATACTAGTATTATCGGACACTGTCGGAACCAGCACCCTGATTACATCATTCCTGGAAGCCGTTAGGGAAAATCGATGCCCTTCTAGTAATACTGCGTACTGTCTTGTTGCAGTATTTCACTTATTTTTTGCTAGTGTGAAAAACACAACGCATGAGCTGATTTTTTTTGCACAGAAATGTCGTTAATATTTGATAGCTCACCTTCAGAGTTAAGTATGGAACGGAATAGTAAACAGGATATCATTTCCAGATGCGACCGTGACAGTTGACATCCTCTGGTTTCCCAACGTAACTGCAACAATTAAAGTTAGTTCACGAGTGCATAATGACGCAAGTCGAGCGTCGACATTTGATCAGGGACGTACGGGCTTCACAGCGGTCAATGCAGGGTTTTTTCCCTGTTGGTACCTCCAGGTTACGTAAATTTTGATGTACGATACTTTTTTATTTTGTGTATTATTGTTATATTCATAAACAGTAGACTAGCTAACATAAACTGGGTTAATTCAAAAACAGGTTGTCTTAAAAAGGTGACCAATTTACACTGCATTCAGGCGAATCATTGATCTGAGCTTTGATGGATAACGTCAAGTAGCCTACTTCGTCTAACTTTACTTCTTTAACTACATCTCTCTTAGCACTTATTATCAGAGGTACCGTTCCACATCAAGTTCGCGATGACTGTTTTTCTATTAAATAATATTCGCTTTGCTAATATTCTGCGATAAAAAAGCCAATTTTCGTATTTCTATTTAAAAAATTACACACATGTCTCTACGCTTTGTTATCTTCATTGGTGTTTTCCGGTTTGACCAGTAGGCTACACCTGATATACCGAAAATCCGCTTATAACGATCATTCCAACCCGGTCTGGAACATATAGTTTTCAGCGGACTCCACTGTACATGACACGTAGAATTTACAAGGCTTTTTAAAAGTATAAATGCAACCCTAAGCTAGAAAAGTGGATGTTTTTGTCGTTTCAGCGCAATTGATTTAGTCGTTAGTTGAGGGGTTAGTTTCTTTTACAGTAGCTAATCAGTCGTTCGCTGATGTTGTGGTCAATCATTGAAGTCAAGAATGTGAGATAATAGCAGAAAAAGAGACTAAACGAATTAAAGTGACAAAGACCATTTCTAAGTTTCTGTTCCCTCCCCTTATCTCTACACTTTAGCTAGCGTTTTGGTCGTTCTTCCCTATTTCAGTATTAGTGTAAACTTCGTGGTTCGTGATACACGATTTTTCTGGGGAGCTTGTCTCCTCTTGAGGTGTTTAAAAGTATTTCACGCGAAGGTTCATTTTCTTTTTAATAATTAAAAGTATTTGCAGAGCACCGTAATTATCTCTCATTTTTCAAATTCTCTGTGTTTTTTCGGTTTAGTTTTTCCAGCGTTTCTTTTCCTTTTCCAGTTCTTTTCACGTTCTTGGACAATATTCCCGCATTATTATACGTACCATTTATTACACCGTTACATATGAAAAGATCCAATTTAGTTATTGAATCGGACGTATGTATGTCCTCAAGAAAGGCCTGCAGATAGCAAATACTCACGCTGGTTGCAAATTCTAAATAAATACACCAACGGTACATGTGGTTGACCAAACTAGAATTTCCCCTAAATATTTTACGGATCAAAGTAATAGTTATTTTTTGTGCCCGCTAGTCTTCTTTGTTCCTTTTTCTTGTTCTTTTCTTGTGTTTCCATCACTCGCTTTTCCTCTTCTGTACTCGGTCTTTTTCTTTTTTTCTCTTTTTACTTCTCTTTTTCTTCTCTTCTCTGTCTTTTTTCTTTTTTTTCTTTCTACTTCTCTTTTTCATCTCCTCTGTCTTTTTTCTTCTCCTTTCTTCTTGTTTCCTCGATCTTCGTATATTTTTCTCGAAGGCTTTTATTTGTTATTAAACTCCCGTCCCACGTTTTTGAATGAACTTAAAAGCCACCTACCAGAATCTGTGCAAACCACTATAAGCCGTCCTACTTGCATAGCCTATTGGACACGCCTATTTTCTTGTTAGTTTTATCGAAAGGTTCATCTTCCCCCAGACCATAATTTTACCACAAGTGTCTTTTTTCTTTCTTCCCGGTTATTGTTGCCCACAATTTAGAGTCTAACAAAACGTTAAGAAAATAAATTCGTAACGCTAAGGACATCAGCTTAGTTCCCGTTAGTCAAACGCTAAGCTGGAAGATCCCAAATCACCAGTAAAGGTGTCATTCCACACCAAGTTTCCCAAATTCAGTATTCGCAAGGACTGTTGACATATTGGTTGAGGAGACAGTTGCCAGAACGGCCCACAAGTATAACTGTATCCCGGCGGGTGGTAAATGAAAGGAGCATTGTTCACGGGAGTATCGATTGCAAAATACGGAGAAATTTTGGAATTTCCGTTTTACGACAGACTTCCGTTGGGGCTTATTTTCAAACCTGTAAAGGTACGTGACTGAGGACCGTACTTGGTGAACTGCAACTCCAAGTATAATTCCTTTCTTGTTAACATATCTTAGAGCTCAGAAATAAGTGGCCAGTCGATACCTTTCACGATTTCCGAATATGTTGTCAAATCTGCTGCCAGTCGTCTCGATGGCCAACCGAGGCTGTTCATATATCGAGTACCATTGCTGGGTTCCCAACTAACCCTGACTATTAAAGTTCGTCGACTAAGACAGAGTGCATTTAGCATTCTGTTATAGAAGCCCCATGGCCAAATCGGAAAGAAAGCCCACAGACCTGAGCAAAATCATGTATATTTAATGAGTTTTAAACTAAACCAGAAACACTAAATAATTCACCAACAATCGGAAATATGTACTCACTTGTTGATACATCGTAACCTGAACAAAGCCGAGGAGCTATATCGCAGTCAAAGCCTTTTAAGCCAGAATAACCCCGGCAGGCAGTACAATTGCTTTTGTATTTCACTGAGCAGTATTCGGCGCAAAGTTTCGCTTTCAACTGAGTACCGTCCAACTTGTCCGTGATTCGACGGAAACTAGACGTGGTCTTGTTCAAAAGCGATACCAAAGCCCAGTTACACAGACTCGTGTTGTAGATTCTGCATTCAAAATTTCTTAGCGAGAAGCTTCCTGCCAATAATACCACTTGACTGGCTTTGCAGTTCGGGTCTAGAGCGCAGTTTCTGCGACATTGCTGCTTCACAGTGTCCACGTTTCCTGTAGAGGTTGTAATCGATTAGGGCTTGACTAATGATTAATCAAAGGGGAGGATTCCTTCTATGATCGATTAGTTAACAATTAGTGCCAAATTTCCTTTATCGATTAGTACTATAGATCAATTAACGATTAGTGTGTAAATTTCTTTCAGACTGAATTAAACGTTTAGCTCTTCGTTTAGATTAGATTAGGTTATGTAATCGTTTAGATTAGGTTATGTAATCAATTAGTTAGCAATGATTGTCTTAATTTTCACATTTTCTTAAATAGATTTTGAAATGAAAAAAATATGTGCAAAAATTGGCATTTGCAAAAAGCGTTTGTAATGGTAAGAGAAAAAAAATCGGAGAAAAGCAGGAACACATGGAACACAACAGTCATTTACTTCAAAACACAACAGAAACCCTTCGCTCCTTACTTTTAACAGCAGAGACGTCTGTCGTAACGAACTCGTTAAGGCATCGGTGAACCTAAGCGAGGTATAGGGGAATCACATGCTAAACGGCGACAGCGATTTCGTCCATATTGCCAAGTATTTCATTAAACAATCGCAACAGTAAAGTTGTGGAACATAATATCTAGTGCGTAACGTCGAGATTTTCTTTTAAAGAGATCGTGCTAAATTTGTAAAAAGCGAGTCAAATTGCAGGGTTTTTGTGCAGATAAGCAATCTAGAACATTCGATCACAATGTTCAGTAGAGCCTCATAGAAGTATTTATTTACAGAAAAAGGAATTCAAATCCGACAATTAGTTTTGGAGTGGTCACCTAGGAAATTTCAGGAAATGTTTTATGTGATAAATGCGAAAGTAATAGACGGATTCGAATTACGCTTTCGCTCATACATTAGGAAAACGGTGTTTTAATGTACCTTAAAGTCGGATATTAGAAAACGTTTTTTTCCCAAAAACTAAACTATATTCACTTTTTAGAAATTTAGGAAGATTTTTTTAAAGGAAATCTCGACGATGTGCACTAGATTTTACAATATAATACTCCATTGTTGAGACTTTTTAAAAAAATTGATTAGCTTTTGTAAGATCGCTTAAGCCGTTTGGCATGTGATTACTATATATCACCCTTAGGTGCACGTAGCCTAAAAGGAAAAGAAATACAGTGCAACCCACTTAATTGAATAGCGGTTATTTGAATACTCCGCTCAATTGAGTGAAAAATTGACGGTCCCGATTTAAGCCCATTTGATTCAATGTTAACTTACTACTTTTTATTTGGGATGAAAACGGTTTGACTCGACTCATCTGCTGCCAAACCGAGTCGAGTCGAAGTCGGACGCAGTGTTCCCAGGTATTTTTTTTTCATTCCACGATCTTTCCGCGATTTTTAACGATTTTTCTAGTTATAAGTATAGGCAGGGGTTTTATAGCAATCGTACTAAAATAAATGGATCAGGATTGAAAATGGATAAGCAAAAAAAACGACCATCTGATAAAGATATGGATATAAATGGATAAAGCGACCATCTGAAAAAGGAATAGGATACAGGCAGTCTATCCAAACGTTGATATTCTGTTTCGAATTTTTGTCTTCTCGCCAGTGGTTAATTCCTCTGCTGGAGGGTCTTTTTCTACTCTGAAGAGAATCTAGGACCACTGCGATGGAACAGAATAGATTGAATGAACTTGCGCTTCTTCGCATTAAATCCGATTTAATAAAAACAATTGACTTGAATGACACAATGGAAGCATTTTCGTGTGTAAAAGCGCGGGGAACAAATTACAGTAGGTATATATATTATGTTACGAAAAAGGAACTTACATACTAAACGGAAATTTCTCAATCAAATTTCAGGGGGAGGGAGTGGGGGAGGGGCGGCGCAGAATTGTGTAAGCACGGCCCTGCAAATAATGGAGGTAATAGCAGCAATATAATTATACCTGTCACTTTGATCGCGACAGTGGGATTGACGCTCAACTCGGAGTTCATGTAGGAATGATGCGTTGCGGAAAAATAATTTCCGATGGTAAAATCAATTAAGTTGCTTACCCAAACCAGAAATAGTAAGATAGTCATACTTATTCGCTATTGCACATAAATTAGAGTGTTTAATTTAATTTTGATATTGTTGATTTGGGATGTGAACAGATAGGAAGTTGTACTAGTAACTGTGCCCTACACTTTACAAAGGTCTCTTGAACTAGTAACTTGGTAAAATAACTTCGAATATGCGCAGTATTGGACCTCTAGTATAGCGATGTAATAAAGAAGACTTTTTATTTGATGGGTCTAGCTTTTACAGGGGTCCAGGGGAGAGTGAGCGAGTGGGAGGTACAGGTTACGAGAGAAGAGTCCAGTTCCCTCCCGACCAAGGGTTGGAACGTACTGAAAATGACTAGGAACTAGCGGGTATGGGAATGGTAGCGTGTGGGCCGTTACCATCCCCGTGCTATGCTACGGTTGCCCCAACTTGGTGATAGAACCCGTACAATGTAACGGGGTAAAAGCGTTAGGACTAATAGACACAGGGGCTTTCGTAAGCGTTGTTTCCCGAAGTTGGGTACAAAAGCATAGCGCACCGCGTGTACCATGGTTAGGGCCCACAATTATTGTCGGAAACGGTCAAGTAGCCGAAACTTTAGGGGGAGCAGAAGTTACGGTTGTGCTTCACGGACAGAAGCTAGTGACTACAGCCGTCATTTTGAACAACGACATAGCTGTAGCCGATGTCATCATTGGGAACGATTTGCTCAGACAACTAGGCAGTATAACTATTGAATACCGGGAGCAGGAGCACCGTCTTGTAGATATTAGGAATCGCGCGTTTTACGAAGGACCTGAGCAAAGAGGGTCTCCGCGTGGAGATAGTGGATATACCGGGATGTTGTCAGCCCCAAAGGGTGAATCGCCTGAGGAGGCGTCAAGAGCAGCTCCGTCTTTCATGATTACTGCAAGCCCACGTCCAGCAGAACGTTGTGGAGATGTAAATTACTCACCTGACGTAGGTGTGGAACGGAAAGAAGAGGACAGGGAATTGTGTTGTGAAGTAATAGAAAATGTTGGGAGTAAAGTAAGTACGGAGACATATGGCTTAGCGAGTGTAGTGGATAATGAGACTCAAGCCGGTTCGGAGTTCAGCGTGACGATAGACCGAATAGGGAGACAGGGTTCAGTTAGCGGAGTGACCCCAAGTTGCCACGAATGCGCGGACGGCTTTATAGAGAGAGAGATAGTGGGAACAGTGGAGAGGCAAGCTCGGAGTGATGGTGAGCAACAGGTAGTACGAGAGGCCGAGGAAGCTGTAACGAAAGGAATGTCAGTTACAGCTTATGATGAGTTTCCCGTGATTGACGGAAACGGGACGGAAACTGTATATGCAGGAAAGCAGTCGGACGCTGTGGAATCTTTAACTAGTGGCTCGTGGTCTGTCATCAACCCGGAGGGTTTTAAATTACCCGGTTATTCGGCCCGACTAGTCGAGACGGGACTATTTGGACCAAAGAGCAACACGCTAGGAAAACCTGATGAGCCCCCTTTGTATGACGTCGTAATAGAACCCAGTCAGAAGGTATTCCAAGAGAAAGGTATTAGTCTAGGAAGGTCCATCGTAACTTGCGCCGATGGGACAGTAAGAACCATTTTAGTAAATTTTGGGAGGGAACCCCAATGGGTATTTAAAGGGATGGTACTGGGGATGGCGAGCGGTCACGACTTCAGCAGTTCAGCGTTAGTGGGTTCTGAAAATTTCCGTAAACCGATCAACTTAGACAACTTTAGAGAATTCGATCGCCTCAAATCTGGAGGAGCATCAAAGGGAGGCCCTGCGAAAGTTGCTTGGGAAACATCTCCGGTTTTTCGCCACGGAAAACCGCGACTTAGGTTGCAGCACTCGTACCGAACATGAGATTAACACTAACGAATCTAGGCCCATTGCCAAGGCTCCTTATCGGAGGAGTTTTAGAGAACGCGACCTTATCAATAATCAAGTAAAGGAAATGCTAGACGCTGAGGTTGTCGAGCCGTCCTTCAGCCCATGGGCATCTCCTGTAGTATTAGTTAGGAAGAAGGATGGTAGCTGGCGCTTCTGCGTCGACTACCGAAAACTAAACGCTATCACTGTGAAAGACGTTTATCCCTTGCCGCGCATCGACGATG